>JAFVLL020017166.1:0-29495 GCA_021397915.2 Tor tambroides
CTTTTCTTTCTTTTGTAACACCACTCAAATATTGGTAAATTCCATCAAAAAAAAAAAAAAAAAAAAAAAAAAATTAACAAAAAGCTTAGAAAACTACATTTTTGTCAAAGAAAAACATTGTTAAGCAGAATACATCGATTCCAAATAAAACATAAATATCAATTCCTTCATTAAAAAAATGCAAAAAAAAAATACAAATAGGCATTTTAATGTGTATTTGAGTGTTACACTGTGTAACATTTCCTTCTGCAAACCCCTTACATGCACCTGCATCTGGTTGGGTGTTGCATTTTAGGAATCGTCAGGATTGGAACAAGTGCATTAGTGCTCTAGGAGTCTTTGAGTTGGAGGGTCATCTCTTCCTTTGTCACCACCAGCATTGGCTGGTCCATGGTTTTACAACACGACTGAACGAATGAGAGGAGAGTGTTGCAATTACCTTGTGGGGTTTTTCAAATTCCATGTTGTTCAGATGTAATTTGTAACCATTTTCACTGTTTGTTTGTCCTGCCACACCAACACCATCACATTTTTAGTGTGCTGCATGATTATTTCCCCAATCCTAAGCCCACCATTTTCTTATGACTGGAATAACTGGTGGTTCACCTCTGTTTTTCCTAATTGTACCACAGGCGTGGGTTTTCAAATCAAGTAGGCACTCAGACAGTGGTACAGAACTAAAAGCTGAGCAATCTGTAGCCATGACCTGATCAAGAAGAGAGACAACCATGTCTACCAGTGCTTTCTCCACAATAGGGATTCGTGTTAAAACAGTACCCTGTCTCAGAATCACACAAGATCTAGGATTTTATGCCATATTTGATTTTTTTTTGTACACCCGGGAACCTAGGTGCCCATGCCAGAGAAGCATACCATTTTCAGTACAAATGTTTGTGTTTGTGAATTTGGACACAACATGATCTAAGACAGGGCGGATTTTGTACAGTCTGTCAATATCATTGGCTGGCCTTGCTTTATTATCACTGAAGTGAATAAATCTCCATATGATTTCAAACCTGTTATAAGGCATGACCTTGTTGAAACAGTGTAGCAAACATTTTATCTGTAGACCAGTGAGAATAAAAGAGCCACAGGTAGCCTGATAAAAATGCTAATTTAAAAGAAAAAAAAAAATCTCAGACGTACTTAGAAGTTTTTGCATCTGAAGTCTTCATATATAAATAAATATTATTTAATTATTAAAAACAGTGAAGAAATGTTAAAAAATGTTAAAAAACCTAGTGTACTATTTGTATTCTAATAAATAATATCATTTTGCTTGTAAATGTCTCCGTGATTCCCTTTATTAAGGAAAAACACATTATTTTACTAACCCTAACCCAAAATTTCCATTGCACCCCAAAATCTCCTTGGGAAAAAGGAAGGGTCAAGCTCTGCTCTAATAAAATACAGAAAATATGTTTCATAATATTGAAATAGTGACTTTAGTGACACGAAGAGTAATACTTATGCAATAGTGCATCTATACACGATCAAGAACATGTCTGCACATCTTCATGTCAAAAGAGTTCAGCTGCCAAACTTTGAATTAAACATGGGAATGACACCGGTGGGGAAAACCCCAATCTTTTGTTGATTATTCACAGATTATTTTCAGATGCTGTTTACATACCTGAGGAAAAACTGGCACTGCAAACTGTTTTTACCTCTTATACACAAAACAGGGCTAAAAACAGTGCAAAAGACTTTAGAGATGTTGTTACTTGATTGCAGGTTTTAATTTACCTGATTTTAAGAAGGGCTTTGTGCACGTGAATACACTTCCCATCAACCAGGAACTTTAGGTCAGAGATTTCTGGGCTGTCGAACTCTCGCTTTAGCGACTGGGCAACAGTCAGGTAGTCATCTCCATCTAATGAGCAGAAAAGAGTAAGAAAATAATACATTATTTGTTTAAAGCAACTTTCTCTCAAATTGAAACATCCAGTGTTACAGTAGGTTTTCACATGTAAAAACAAATGTTTTTTTTTTTTTTCAATAAAATGCTGTTTTAAATTAAAGTTTTGACTCATTAGTGTTGCCAGATCTTGGTAGTAAGAAAAAAAAAGCCCATAATAAAGTAAATTACAAACTTGTTATCTTGAAAATAAGCCACACACCAAAATATAGCCACTTGCACCTGTTTAATTTATTAACTCCACATACTGGATCATTTTATGAGCAGAGCCCAAACAACAAGCTAAAACGTTTGCCCCCTTCATGAAATCCTTAGCAGACAGTTCTCAGCAGCTACTCTCAGTTCAGTGTCCTGTTGGACTAACTGGAGCGCTGAATGAGTTGGCAAAAACCGGCATCATACTCTTAGATATAAAACAATTACATACGTCCAAACAAATGTTGCGATGTTATAACAAATGTTATATGTAAACAAACAGCTGTCTATATATCTCCAGGTAGTATTTCAGTGTAGTATAGTTTGTGTTCAGCAGTGGTTAGTCCAAGCACTTTGTGAAACAGGTGACTTGCTAGACTTTCAAAATGGGGAAATCAAGTAAGCCCATTTAGCAGAAGCATCTGTAATCTCTTTAACAGCCCAATTGTTTGGTGTTTTAAGAACTGTCTATATGTGCAAAAAAGAAAAGTATTCAATGAAGTAATGTGTCCAAAAAAACAAAGAACTACTGCAGCAAATTCATGATTAGAAAAAATGGAGAGTTGGAGAACCAAGATGGATTTTAACATCTGCCCTGGCCAGTTCAATCACCTGACTGGAATATTATCAAACCACAATGCATTTTTTGGAAAGAAGAGTGAGAAGCAGATTCCCTCCTTCAACATCTCTGAAGCAACTGGCAGATGTTCTGATAGACAACTTTCCACTGAAGACCATTCAAAAGCTGTATGAATCTATTCTAAGAAGGTTAGAAGCTGTATTAAAAGCTAATGGTGTTAAAACACTTTATTAAAGAAATAGGGGAGAGCAGCACTATAGCAGCACCATATCAACACTATATAGAGAAAAAATTACATTTAATTGTAGCAAAAGAAAATGTGAATGTTACATCATAATTTTTAGTGTTTATCTAAAATGAGACAAATCTGCTATTGTTTTAATCTCCAATCTGTTATTTAGCAGTTTAGATCAAATTTAGCCAGATTTAAATGCCAGTTGTGCAGGTGGGGCACATTGTAACACTGTTAAAACGTGCCTCGCTATTAGAACTTTGTTATTCTATGACGTTAGCGACATAATTCACTGTGTACTGTTACTTTCCAAAATGCTATTGAGAAACAGGTGAAGAAAGACTAAGAGGAAGAACCTGAAAGTTCAGAATTTATTTTTTAATAAATATAAAGCATTCGTACTGGCTTGTCTATTTGTCTCCTGTTGTGTGTGGAGGGAGGGGTGTGTTATATTCAGCTCTGTGTTTTTCTGAATACCTGAATGTTTCTTCATCTATTTGCCTACAATGTTTTGTACTATGCTGTATAGCTGTGTTTTATGGTGTGTTTATTGTCCAACTCCAAAATTTGTTATTTTGTATTATTAAAGAATTCTGTTATTTTATATGAAAAAAGTAAAAAAAATATATTTTATATTTGTGGTCAGAATAATACTTGTGGAATAACACTCTTACCCACAGACAGGAGATGCCAGGTGACTGCTGGTGTGGCAAAGCAGGCGAAGACATCATCAGTGCTGGTGAAATGTGTGAGGTGAGGGTAGGCCACGGCCTGACCCCGACACTGACCCCACATCAGCACCTGACCGCTCTGTGTTTTCGCCGCTGATGTGTGACTGGTGTGACATGCAGCAACCTCCACCATTCTGCAGGAGACAAATGATTGACACAGATGCTGTGGTTAAATGATCAAACATGTTAAAGCTTTTTTATATGTTATAGAAGATAAATGACATTAAATTTTAAATGACTGGTAAACAGTAAAACTGGCAGGAAATGACAGTAAACAACCCACCATATACAGTAATTCATTGTTTATGATAAAACATTTATTTAAAAAAAATCTCTAGCACTGGGAAGAACTACAGAAACTGCAGTCTACAGAACTGAAAAAGGCTTATTTACACAATAACTATTTTAGATTAATCTAAACATATTCAGTTACATTATAGTGTAACATTCTGCTGCTTCTATGTTCTCACACACATAAACACTGATGAGCCAAAACATTATGAACATGCATAGGTGAAGTGAATATTGTTAATCATCTCCTGACAAGGTCATGTGAAGGTAATTTATATGGTAAATAAACAATCAGTTCAAGTACTTAATGTACTGGTGCAGTTGAAATGGGTGGGAATAAAGATTTGAGTGACTTTGACAGGAGCCAAACTGTTGTGGCCAGACAACCTTGTCAGTGCATCTCTGAAACTGCAAGGCTTGTAGGCTTCTCCTGGTCGACATTTCTGAGAACCTACCAACTGTGGTCCTAAGAAGAGCAAACCATAAACTGGACCTTAGGCTAGTGGAAGAAGGTTGTCTGGTTTGATGAGTTCTGTTTTCTTTTACATCACATTGGGGATGTAATGGCACCAGGATACAATGCGGGAATATACTCTTTCAATGCTCTTTCAGCAGGATATTGCCCTGCTACACTACACACATTGTTCAGGAATGGTTTGAAGAAACATAACGAAGAATTCAAATGTTGTCCAGGGGCCAGTTGCATAAACATAGTCACTGTGTTAAGACTGTGTCTTAAGAACTAGTTTCACCAACTAGCAATAGAAACAGGGTAATCAGTCTTACTTTTCACATTCAAATTAGACCAATCTATCTTTTTGTAACTGAATTTTAAAAAGTTATGACAGGTCTTGAAGGAAAAAATTAGATGACTAACCTTTTAAGACTAGTCCAAGCAGTTTATTCAACCGGCCCCTGGATGTCCAAATTTTTCATATGTTAAAATATAATCAAATGAAAATAACAACAAAACATTGCAGTTTTATTTTTTAAAAATAAAAAATATTTTTCAAAAATATTTTTTATAGTGCTTATATTTCTGTGATAATTTCTTGAGGTTAAACCAATCTTTTATTTTGGCCATTTGTCCTGAAGATCTTTATGATTTAATGTGTATTTGACGGTTAATTTTGTCAGTTAATTTTTCTCAAAATAAACGGTGAAAAGCTTTTGAAGCTTGTGAAACTCTCAGAGCAGCTCTGGAGATGAAGTTCACGTGTTCATGTCTTCATATACTGAGACAATGAAGACACTGTTAGTGATATACATAGTGATATAATGTAAATTTTGATCATATTTATAATTTCAGATAAATTTAAAAATGTAAACGTACATATTTTCAAATGGCACAGTAAAACTGTGGGCCATGTTCTGTGCCAAGACTTAAGAATTAAAGAGGTGACATAAGCCAATATATACTGATTATATTTAGTGTTTTAAGCTGAGTTCAAATGGTTACAACTAAATAAAAATACTTTTTTCTAATCCCAACTGTCTGTGAAGAGTTCTCTCAGTTTCCCACAATTATTGAGCAAACGCCCACATATGAAGACAATTTCTGGTGAAGTGACTTCGTATAGCTTCCTTAACAGCTATATGAACTGTAGACAACATACTTCACTTGACCTATAAGGAAATGCATGACAGGAACTAAGGGTATGAATTCCAGTATGTCTAAAATGTCACCCAGATATATTCGAATGCACAGAAAATCAGGTGAAATGACAGGCAAATTATTTCCACTATATCAACTGTTAAATCAGTCAGGTGGGAGGCTGTGATTTGAATTTTACCTTTCCTTGTCCATGTTGATGAGGGTGGGCACAGCCTGGTTGCTTTTGTTGCCTGTACCCAGCTGCCCATATGAGTTTGCACCCCAAGAGTAAACAAATCCTTCGTCTGTAAGAGCCAGTGTGTGTGCATATCCACATGCCACCTTAAAAACAAGACAGTTTACGGCTGATAGAAACACTTTATTTGCTGGCATATCTGCCATTTATGATTCATTTATTTTGAAACTAAATGTTTACAATAATACTGTTTCAGCTGTTTTTATGCCACTGATATGACTGACATGACCATATATGATTTTTATTTTTCTTTTGAACATTAAGAACATTCATAGAATATAATAATTACATTTTTTCCTTTTTTTGTCATCAAATATTACTTATACACATATCATCCACAGCAAATAATGTGACTTAATACCGGGGTGATTTTACTAAAGACATGGTGCCAGCTCAAAAAAATATGGATTATAAAATAATTGACAGAACAACAATAAAACAGAACATATATAAAAGAATGTATAAATTTGTCATTATTATAGCATAATAAAAAAAGTATTTATGTTAACTTAATATTTTTTTCCTTATCTGAAATAGGGCTTAAATAATTGAAAATATAAATATTAGATGTATATAACTTAAAGAAACTTAAAGCGTAAATAAAAATAAGCAATGTTGCCTTGGCAACTATCTTAAATAAAATAAGTTTAAGTACTAAAATTAATAAAAGTAAAACTGAAATAAATATAAATTTAAGTTAAATAGGCATTTACCAAAAAAGTCATAAAAACTGACAAAACATAAGAGAAGTACTACTTTTTAGTTTTTATTTTTATTATAAATGTTATATTTTAATCTAATGTATAATATATCGTTTGCTGCAAAGTAAAAGCTATCACCTAAGCCTTTCTTACAGAAGCCACCTCATTTTAGAAGACCACCTTATTCCACTGATTAATACCCAGAAGTCTTTGTTTGTCACCTGTACGATGTTAATTCCCTGTAAGGCGGCGATCCGGCAAGGGGTTTGCTGGTTGCCATTGTTGCCTAAACCAAGCTGCCCATTGCAGTTATAACCCCAGCCGTATGTCTGTCAACACAGAGCCTTGTGATAAACCAAGTGCTAATTACGGAATGTAATGTACAGTAACAATAATTAAAAAAACAACAACTGCAATTATCATTTTGCTATGAAAACTTGAAAGGAGACACTGTCAATATTAGGTGTGAGAAAAGTATCACTGAGAAGTGTTGAAGACATAATAAGGCACAACAAAACTGACAGCCGACATTTGAGACAGTTGCAATCAACAACTGCCGCATATCAAAACAGTGTGTAACAGAACTAAATATCATATCCCGACAGCCTGTCAACAATTCCTAACAGAGCTCAGTCTCATGTTAATAATGGGTTTTTAATACATGACTTTAGAGCAAGTAATTATTTAAAACGCACTCAATAAATCAAAACAATTAATCACGCCCCCTGACATTCCATAATAAAGAATTTTATTTTCTTTATTTGGTGGCTAATCCAGTAAATAGTAATACATGTGATTGCTTGTGAAAACATATCAACTAATTTATTTGATAAATTTTTATTTGATTGTCATCTGCAGTTCTTGATTAAACTCTTCTTGTTATTTAAACTCACCTCCCCATTGTCCAAAACGGCCATAGAGCAGAGCTGTCCACAGGCAATGTTGACCACCACCTTATTCTGCAGGCAGCTGCTGACCCTGCGTGGGGTGGGCTGGTTGGCCGTGGATCCAGAGCCCACCTGCCCGGAGTTGTTATATCCCCAAGCATACACCTAGAAACAAGAGAGGACAGGAAACAGAATTTTTTAAAAAAAAATGCAAATAAGTGACTGTAGCCTGTTCAAGTAACTGTGGGCTGTTAAAAAAAAAGCACGAAATAATTGGAATGCAAAGTTATCTACACTGGATGGGACCGTTGCAAATCATTTGAACTTTGTGTCTGTCCATCATAAACAGAATGAGGCATCAGTTTACTGGGAGCAGTAAACTCGCTCAGTTTACAGGCAGTTTGGCTTGTGTCTGGTGTAGACACTGTGTTAGTCTTCAGTGTCACATGATTCTTTATAAATCATTCTAATATGCTGATTTGGTGTCCAAGACACATTTCTTATAATTACCAATGCTGAAAACAGTTGTGCTCCACACATATTTTTGTGAATATATTTGTGATACATTGATAGCATGGATGGCATGTGTTTTTTTTTTCTTTTTAATGAATACATTTTTGTTTTGTAAACCTTTTGTAAAATTCAAAAACTTTTATTTGTCACTGTCATTTCCTGCAGTTTTATCCCATGGCCTGCCACTCCTTCAATAATGCCTTAAGCGTTCCCAACTATGGCTTTTTGCAAGAACACTCAGTTTTGAATGTCAGCCAACTGTGATTCACAGCTGCTCCGTCTTTTTAATCAAGTACCTCATTCATGTTTCAGTACCTTGGAAACTTCCAAAAATTCCAGCTAGTCATTTTCAGGAACCTTGTGTTAGAAATTGTTGAGAATTTTTTTGCATGTCAACAGGAAACTCTTTCTTCTTTCAGACTTGAATATTTATTATGTTTAACATGTCGTGACTGACAAAAATTAGACAGAACAGTGGTTCTGCACTATTAAAGCCATTAAAATATACAACTGCCTTTATATTTTAGGAAGGGGTCCCTCACAAGGGGATTATAGTATTTAGGGCTCTTTGACATTAAAAAGTTTAGATAACACAAAAATAAAAAGGTAATTGCAACTTTTTGTGAGAAAAAAATTGAACTCAGAATTCTTAGTTTACATCTCGCAATTCTGAGTTTTTTTTTTCCAAGTCAGAAGAAATGAAGAAGAAAATCCTGAAATTGTGAGATGAGAAGTCGAAATTACATTTTTATTTTGTTATTTTTGTATTTTTTATTTTGTATTTCTGTAATTTTTTCTGTTGTTTGATTTATTGTTTTGTTCTGTTCTCTAAGATGTAAACTCAGAAATGTGGGGAAAAATCCAGAAAAAAAAAAAAGATTTTCCATTTCCTCATTTTTGTTTGATAAAATCCTAACCAGCATCTATTTTTTTACCTCTCCCTCTGTGGTGAGGGCTATGGTGTGATGAGAGCCGCAGGCCACCTCTGTCACCCTCTTGCTGATGAGGTTGGTGGAAACCAAGGCAGGAGTCAGGCCGTGGTTGGTGGTGCCATTACCCAGCTGACTGTAGCCATTGTGACCCCAGGCATATACTTCTCCGTCTACAGACACAGAAGATACAGATCTGAGGATGACAAATCTTTGTCTCAAGTCTTTGATTAAGAGACAAACGTACTGGAAAAGCAGATCTAGAATCTAGTATACAAGGCCTAATTGAACAATTCCAAATGAAAATAAAATTGGCTTTGGTGAGTATAAAACTGAACTTGAACATCTGACATACATGATTTAATCAAAGACACAGGCCTAATGCTGACCATCTGAAAACATCTGCTGTGACCCAACTTTTACCTCTGTGGAAACTGAATCATTTGATGTTTATCAGGTATGAAAACATTTTGCTCTGCAAAACTAATGTTATATTTCTCATATAACAAACAACCAAATCAGACTGTTTGATCCTTTGTTTAATTTTTGCCATCTGTCATCAGACTGCATAGATGTTCAGTTAATTCTGATAAGTGTTTTAAAAAGGCCTCCTGAAGGTTTTACCGTAAAATGAAACCATTTTAAGCAGAGGTGGGTGAAAAAATCTGATCATGATCTTATAACACACAATTACAATCCACGATCGGAGTTGCGATCTTCCTAATTTTGAGATGCACTATCTAGAATATCCAAATTGGAACAAGCCTATTTGAAAAATGTAAAATTCTATATTGCATTAAAAAAATCAGTTAAAACACTGTATAGTCTTCACTGTATGAATTAAATATACACAGATTCTTTTTAAATCTACTAACGTTCTTCTGTTAAGAGAAGTGAGCGATTTTCTCTTTGTCTTTTGTTGTTTAAGACCAAATGCATGGATCTGATATATGCATCCGATTTCTTTGGCAACTGTTTATATTCACTTAAGAGATAAATGACTGCGTTCATGAATAACGTTCACCAAGACTGACATTTCGAGGTGTTTTTGTTTGTATTGGACCACTTAAGCGTACATCCGAACCCTAAAGTATACTTTGCTCATCCGTGTTCAGCTCGGTCTCAGAATGCACAAATAGAAAGCACCTGGGGATCAGCGCTGAACAAGTTCTGTTTCACAGCTTTAATGTGCTTTTAATAACTTTTTTTAATACAGCATGTCCCACAGTAGACTGCATTTGACATCAATCACATAATTTGACTGATCTGGACAGGAGGGACAAAATCGCACCGCTTTAAAGGAAAGGAATGGCATTGATTATCACATTTTTATAATCATTGGAAGCCAAATTCAAAATTGAAACTAAAATTTGATTAATCGCACAGCCTAGATAGCTCACGTTGATATGTCAACACTCATGAAAAATATATGATAGAAACATGCAATACAATATGACCAGTCAGCACAGCCATCTAGTAGCCAGTCATTGTTTTAGTTTTAACATCATTATGAGGACATAAAAGATTCACTTGAAAAGTAGATTGTGGATGTCTTCAAGATCAATCACAATATAAAACTGTCAGATCACCCACCCCTATTTTATAGTTGGCATTAAATGGAAGTTATGTCCAACTTTACTTCCACATCGTGGTGCATTTCTGATTGAAAAAATAAAAATTCTAACTTTAAGGTATTAGCATTGCCAGTAATGGCATTATATTAAACAGATGAACACTCTTAGTACACTGATCTCAGACCCCACACTTACACAATCTGATACAAAGTCAAGTCAGCCAAATCATATCTGAATGTGGAATACATCTCCCATGAAATTTTGTGATGTAATCTCAAGACCCATAAACACTAGACTGAAGATTAAACTTCAGTGATAATGTGCTACCATGACATGCCATTAACACAATCCTTGATGTAAAAAGCTAATAACTATTAATAAACTAATAACTATTTTTAATAATTAATTTTATACATATTTAATATATATATTAATAATTAAATCATGGTTTAGACATTATACTTCTATACATGCCACTTGTCGCTTTCATCACAACTAGTCAATGCAAGACTTCATTACAACGAGTCACAGCAACTCACCATGTTTTCACATTTTGCTTATGATAATTTTCAAATTCAGATCACACCCACTTCCATAAGGTCTGTTTATATACATTTACTATCTTGATAAACTAGTATAAATATCATTAGGAATGTACGGGGACGGGGAATGTCCAGCTTATATATTATAATATCTGACCCCTGATATTAGGGCTGCACAATAATATATAATATTAATAATATACATTTATGATAAAAATAATAATATTCATGAGTTTTGACCATAGAAGGATTTCTAATAATCACCATCCTGCATCCAAAATGATTTGGTACAGACAAATACCAAATCATTGCTATTGTTTCATGTCAAAAAATCTGTCCAACCTGCAGTGGCGATGACCATGTGTGGCCCTGTGCCGTAGCTCAAAGACACAATTTTTTTCCCACACAAGATGTCTATCCGCCTGGGCTCAATGGTGCTCTGCATGTCCCCGAGCCCCAGGCAGCCACTGCAGTTTGTCCCCAGTGCAAACACCTGTAGGCAGACACACACAAACACATGAGTTTAGGTGGTTTAAGACTTGACTAAAAATTTTCATTATGTTTACAGTATATTTTATTACTTATAGTTAGTGCTGTCAATTGATTAAAAAATTAACTAATCACACATTTTTCTGTGAACAGCTTTAATCACTTATTATTATAACACATTTATATTGTCATAATTTCACCTTGAATTTCCAGATTGGTATATTTTAAATATGTTTAATGGCATCTTTTTACTAAGTAGCCTACTATTAATGAAGACCAGTATAACTGATACCAGTACTACTACTAATGTCTCTATTAAATGCATTTGTCCTCAATTTTACTCATTCAACATTACTGTGTAACTGAAAGCCATTATTTTTTACATTTAAGAGGCTTTGAAAAATATAACGATTTTTAATTTAAGTGGACTTAATCTTCACATAAACTATAAATTGTACATGAATAAATTATAAATTGAATACAGATTAATCTTTACTTGAGCAACAAAAGTTAATCAGCAAAGTGAGTGATTTTTTTTTCTTTTGTTCTTTGATTTACATCAATGACAGACTGCAGCAGGTATTTTCTTCCCAGTTCTTTACAGTCTTTTAGTATTTTTTAAACTCATTTAAGACTGTTTATGAGGGATTTTGGCATAATTTTGTGTTTTTGTGTGCGAACTCACTGCGTTACAATTTTGCTTTACAGACAACATGCCAGTACCGAATTAAGTTCTCTTTTGCGTCTAATTGTGCTTGATAGCATGTTCATATACTCTACTGTAACACTACCAGGGAAAAAAAATGGATGCTGCGTTAATTGCATTAAATATTTTTTTACGCATTAAACTAAAAAAATTAATAGCACAATTAACTTGTTAATTTTGACAGCACTACTTATAGTTCATTATGCCACTGACTCAGTATTGAAAGAATATCAGTCAAGACCATGTGTGTATATTTACAGAACAGATGACTCTAAAATCTTATTGGATGAGTGACAATCAGCATCTCAAAGCTCAATTCTGACTGCTCCTTCTAACATAACTACAATCCTGTTTACAAGGCACTTTGTGCTGTCATTTTAGCACTTGATCCCTACTTAAAGTATGTACATGAGATAAAAGAGTTGCTTTAATGAGAAAGCTTTTGTTGAAAACATAAATGGTACCTTAAGTGCTGTCCATGTTTTACTGTGGTTAAAAACCATGAAAGGAAAACAGAACTAAAAAAGGAAGCGTCCAGGCTCAGGACGTGCACCAGAGCTCCTCTCAGGAAGCAAACAAGGCTTGTGTTAGTATTACAAGCCTAAATATAGCTTTGTTCTATCTGCTTATCACCAGCCCAAGATCACTCTGCCTTTGTCTCTTTCCTATCAGTATATATTTGTAGGGCTCAACAAAATTTTTATTTTATTATTTTATTTATTTATTTTTTTACTGTAGCTTAGATATTTTATTTTCCCTGACAAAATTTTCACAGCTTTTATTTGATCAAAACGACAGTAAAAAGTAATATTGTGAAATGATATTACAATTTAAAATAAAATAAATTGTAAAATATTACAATTTAAAATTACAATTTAAAATTCAATTTATTGTTGGGAAAGCTGAATTTTCAGCAGCCATTAGGCCGGTGTCACATGATCCCTCAGAAATCATTCTAATATGCCAATCTGGTTTTAATTTAAACGAAATTTACCTTAAATTCTAAAACGATGGCAAACAACTCATAATACTACTAATTTGTTTTTATGGAAGTATTCGTACTGAAGCATTCATTGAGTCCTGATGTGTGTGAGAGTGTGAGAGAGCAAGAGCTCCACCCAACCTAATGAACATTTTCCAGCAAGGATGTGTACTAATTTATGGTTCATCTGTCCACTAAAAGCTTTCAACATGTCTGTACCTCATCATTGACGGTAACGTAGATAGCCTCATTCGCAGCACTACCGAACACACAGGCTTGGCGGATGAGCCGCAGTTCCTCAGGGGGCAGGAGGGCAAACACTGGCCACTTTCCCACGTCCAGCATACTATTCTGTGATATAACACATACACTCACATTAAGAAAGCATTAGCTGTATCTTGAAAAATAGTTAATAGTTAGCATTTTTAAGTACCTCTCTCTCTCTCTATAATATAAAATATAATATAATATAATATAATATATATACACACACACACACACACACACTATTCCATATACTATTCCAAACTGCAATGAAGTATCATATCATTTTCACGTAAAAATAAAAGCATCACCAATAAGTACCATTTACGTTCATAAATATGTAGCTATCAACGTAGTACCACGCTGTTCTTGGAAATAAGTATTATGGTCAGAGATACTTCTGTATACCACAGAAGTATTTTATTGTCAAAGAAATACCATGACATTTGAATATGAATGAAATATTTGCATTTTGAAGTGAAATTCTAAAGCAACATTGTTAATACATGTAACATTTGCTGAAGTAACGTTACTGCTAGCTGTCAGACATTTGTTAGTTTAACTGATGTAAATAAAGAGATCCTTACAAAATAAATAATAATAATAATAATAATAATGTGACAAACAGCAACCTCTACAATAATAATAATATTAAACATCTAGTCAGGGTTATAAAGTATAATGTTTATGTAAATAAACGGGCGTGTTGTTACTCAGCTGTTAGTTAGCTAACAAGCTAACTATCGTTTACATTCATAACACCCCCTGTGTTTACAGAAATAAATACAGTCCACAAGTCTGCATAAGCCTCAAGCTAAGATGTTCAATTACACGGTGTACCGCTCAATAGCAGCTGTTATAACATATCTAAAGGTGTTTGAATTAGTAAAGCTGCTAGCTGATGTTAGCCGGCTGCAGAAACTGACGTCATGGAGATGTGTCAATCCAACTCAGCGCGAGGTTTTACAATATAAACTCTCTAAATGTTTACCTTGTGTCAACTTAAACTCCCAAGTCTTCATTCCTGGTGTCAGAAGATGATGTAGATATGGTAAAGCAGTCAGTTTTGCATGGCTACGAGTGAGAAGAGCAGAGATGTGGATATGCCCAGTTTTCTCAGCTGGCAGTGTGTAATATGGGTGGATTTGACCCACACAGGATTTATTTGAACCAAACTTCCCTTGCAAACAAATTACTATGGCAACTACAGTAAAATCGCATATTTACTACAGATATTGGCGCTACTGTAAAACCATAATAAATTGTGGGTAAATGTGAAATAGTCTATTAATGATATACACAGTGTAAGCTATTTTAAGGCAGTCATACATAAGACATACAGGCATCACCAGTGACATAAAAAGTATTAAAAAGTACAATGGAACACAAAAATCATGATTTCGTACATTTTCGTTACAGTGAGGGGAACTTTTTTTATTTTTTATTAAACAGTGGTTTACTGAACGGTGGCTTTATCTTTAAATTAATTCAATTATAATAGAAATTTTCTTAAGCATAAAAAATCTATCTCAGCTAATGCTATAAACTATACAAGGAACCCTTTTACTCCTTGTATTCTAAATAATTGTAACTAAATAATTACTTTTTTGTATACTAAGTAAATAAAATTCCATTTTGGAATTAGCAACGGAGGCTTGGGATGAGATGTGTCAGAAAATATTTCTATACACAAGTGTTTTAAGGACAAAATACTGACAAATGTCTTGAATTAAAACAAATGAATAATGTCTTGAGGTGTGGCGACTGTGGTATAAGCGGAACAGGGCCGTAGTTGGGTAATGTGGGGCCCCGGTGCAGGTTGTATCAGTGAGCCCTGGTCTCCCATATGGCAAAAAATATTTTTGTGGCCAAAATATATTTGAAATATATGCTAAATATATGTTGCAAACAGTGAAGCTCAATTAAATATATTTTTGAAATATATCATATGCCAAAATATATTTCTAAATGTATTTCTGTGGTAAGAAAATGCATTTTCTTGGACTGAAATACACAGAGGTCAAAATATATACTTTTAAATGCTTTTAAAAAAATACATATGGCCAAAAATATATTGGTAGAAAATATAATTACGTAAATATATTTTAGCAATTATATTTTTTGGCCATTTTTTGTGTATTTTGAAATATATTTAAAAATATATTTGAAAATATATATTTTTTGCTGTATGGGCTGCCTCAGTTGAAATCGCATACTGGGGGGCCCACCAGCAGCCAGGGGCCCCTAGAATCATCACCAACTTTCTCCCATCTAGCAATGGTATACAACTTGCGTCATATAGTGTGGCAACATGCCTGGTCTCAAGCAACTGTAAACGCTATCTTTTTTCCTGGGAAACAGAAGTGTAGTTGCTTTATTGTAGCCAAGACTTTGTGTCTATAAAGAAACTGACTTTAATATATACTGACATCTATCCCCATGCTATTATGCCTACCAACTGATACATATGGTACCACCACAGTACATTTTTGTAAGGAATATGTAAATTAATTCCGGTGCCTAGATCATATTTCATACCAAATTTGCAAGAAATAAAAAGATCAGTAACATGCATTTAGAAAACAGAACTTCCATTTCATGCTGACTTCAAAGAAAATAAAGCAATGTTAGACCCATTAAAATTGTTTGGATTCAAAAGTTTTTATTACAGTTATACACATTTCCTCTTCAAATTAAAAAATGTTTTATATATTTTCTTAGAAATTACAACTGTGTCACGAGGAGTGCCACCCCTGGGAAATGATGTCAATTACTCAAGTTACTAGTTACTAAAGTTGAGTTTTATGTTTGGTGTTATTAATTATAAATGCATTAAATGTACACACACTTCAGTTTGGGAATGTCAAGCGTCAACAACAAGGAAATCTCAAGACTCAAGCAGATCCAAACTGGGGTGAGTTTATCTTGGATCAGACAATGTATACTTCTACAGATATGTGGTTTACAAATAGTTTGATCCAACATATTATTAGGTTAATTTATATAATATAATATTGATATGTTAGTATGCATATACTGCTTCTTATACCTCTGGCAGAAGATCAGAGATGATTGGGTGTGTCTGTGGTCTGAGAAATCGAGTCATTTCACCAGAACAGCAGTTGAGTGTAGAGTCATATTTTTATACGGCTTCCTCTCATCACTCTTACATTTGCACAGGATTTAGCTTACATGTGTGGGGACTGGAGCTTTTTGGACTTTGTGGATATAGGCTTTTTTTTCTTCATAGGTAAGTGCATTAGATTTTTTAGCTGAAGAAAATAGACATTGTTTCAATGGACTATTGATAGTGAGGTACTGTATATACTATAATTTTATCATACACTCTGAAAAATAAAGGTTCAAAGTAATGATGCCATAGAAGAAGAATTTTGTGTTCCCCAAAGAACCTTTCAGTGAACAGTTCTTAAAATATTTTTTTTTTCTTAGTGTGAAGAACATTTTTAATAACCTAAAGAACCCCTTTTCCTCTAGAAAGAACGAAAGGTTCTTAGAAAGAAAGTTTCTTCATGGAACCATCAAGGTGAATAATGAACCTTTGTTTTTAATAGTGTATGTATTATTATAATTTATTATAATGCTGTTAAATGTTTTATGGTGTTAAAATATCTCTTTGTAGATGGTGCAGATTGTATTAATGCTTCACTTGTTACAAATGTGAGATAATTTGTATTTATCTCTTCCCAGAGACCAGTGCAATTATTTAAAAAAAAATATTTCCTATGGGTCAATGCTCAATAACATACAGTATGTATGTTCAAATGTTGCATTTTGTGTTTTAAAGGCAGCATTTAGATAATCAAGTCTGTGAATTAAACAGACTGTTATCAATAACAGCAGCAGCTGCAAAAAATCCTAACTTCTCTGAACAAATAAACTTTACTATGCTTGCATTAATTTGCCCATTTTTCTCATTTTCTTTGCATGTCAGTACAGACCCATACAGTTTGTGATCAGTCAGGGCTGACTGCTTTGGGTTGTTGTGCTGAAAGATGATATTCACACTCAAACCTCATTGCTTTTGCCTTGGGCAGTAAATATATTTTACTGCAGATATCAGATGTGCATTTTAGCTTCTGTCCTATATAGGGTACAATTCCAGTTTGTATTATAAAATCTTTGCATTATAAAATGAACATACAACTAATAAATAGAGGATGGTTTTGACTGTTTTACCTAACTTTTACAGAAATGTGAATGATAAAATACAAGATAGCCCATATATGTATGTCCAACATTGGACACAAGTGATATGCAAATGATGTATTAAGTTTTAACATTTTGGAATAAAATAGCTGATCCCTTTGTCTTTCTTAGGTTAATTTCATAACTAGAATTTTATATATCCTAAATACACACGTTTTTCATATCCTCACTTTTTTATAATTTGACAAAATTACATCTTAATTGGAAATTATGCACATACAAAATCTATTGTCCTCAAGTTTTTCTTCACATTTTCTTCACACATCACAGCACGGTTTTCACTGACTGTTGTATACTTAACCAAGTATCAAGTAAAACCTTTATTAAGGACTAAATTTTCACTTGTAATTGAAATTTTTAAATGTTTAAAGAGGCAGCCACCTACAACAACCACACAGACCTACAAGAATACACTGAAACAGTGACTGCTTACATCAAAAAGTGCATTGATGATGTGACTGTCACCAAGACCATCACCACACGTGCAAACCAGAAGCCGTGGATGACAGCAGAAGTTCGTGGGCTGCTAAAGACCAGAGATGAAGCATTCAGATCAGGAGATAAAGCAGCCCTCAAAACAGCAAGAGCCAATCTGTCCTGTGGCATCAAAACTGCAAAACAGTCATATGCTCAAAAAATTAACAGTCACTTCACAGACAATAGAGACACACGGAGCCTGTGGCAAGCCATTCAGACCATCACTGACTACAAGCCCCCACCACAGGCCTGTGATGATGACACATCCCTCCCAGATGCACTCAACCACTTTTATTCACGGTTTGAAATCCAAAATGACACACCTGCACAAAAACTGCCCACTCCTCCCAATGACCAGGCACTCTGTCTGTCCCCAGCTGATGTAAGGAAGACTCTATCTAGGATTAACCCACGCAAGGCTGCGGGTCCTGACAACATACCAGGCCGGGTACTGAGAGACTGTGCTGTACAGCTGACAGATGTCCTTACAGATATCTTCAATACCTCGCTGAGCCAGGCAGTCCTCCCCACATGTCTCAAATCCACAACAATCAAACAACCTGTCCCTCAATGTGAGTAAGACAAAAGAGGTTGTGATGGACTTCAAGAGGAACTCTGTTGACCATCCCCCACTGACCATCGACAGCTTGACTGTGGAGAGAGTCAGCAGCACTAAATTCCTGGGGGTGCACATAACAGAAGACCTCACCTGGACCACCAACACTACATCACTCTCCAAGAAGGCGCAACAGCGCCTACACTTTCTCCGCCGGTTGAAAAGAGTAAGTCTCTCTCCATCCATCCTCACCACATTCTACAGGGGCACCATTGAGAGTGTGCTGACCAGCTGTATCACTGTCTGGTACGGGAACTGCAGTACTGCTGACCGCAAGACCCTACAGCGGACAGTGAACACAGCTGCAAAGATCATCGGTGCCCCTCTCCCCTCCATTCTGGATATCTTCCTTGCACGATGCTCCAGCAAAGCCAACAGTATCGTGAAGGACCTCACCTATCCCTCCCATTATCTCTTCCAGCTCTTGCCATCAGGAAAACGGTACCGGAGCATCAGAGCCCGCTCTGCAAGACTGCTCAACAGCTTTTTCCCCCAGGCTGTGAGAGCCCTCAATTCCAATCACATCACCCCCCTCTGAAACCTCATCCACAACCCTACCTCCTGAAACCAAGATCCTCTCAACCCCCCACCACACCACACCACACCACATGTTAACCGTTGAAAACCTCAAAAACAATGTGCAATTCTGAGTGTGCTACACACAGGTGAGTGGGCTGGACAAACCACCTGTAGAAAAACACACTCTTCCCTCTCTATACGCACCAGACACTTCTTATAAACACTCCATGTTTCAAGGAAAACATTGCGCAATTCTGAGTGTGCTACACACAGGTGAGTGGGCTGGACAAACCACCTGTAGAAACACACTCTTTTTCTCTCTAAATGCACCAGACATTTCCTTACAAACACTCCATGTTACAAGAACTACAATAAGGACTTAACATAAATGTTTTGCATGATTTATGATGTGTTACACTATTTGCTTCTTAGCCTCAAATACCTCTGCTTTTCCCAGTATATTTTTAGCTATTATGTAAAGTTGCTTGTATAGTCTGTTTTAGGTTATGTGTATGTATAGTCTATTTATAGTATATGTATAGTTAGATTACAACTTTTCATTGATTGGTTATTTATAAGTTTAAGTATTCTGCTCTTATTTTATTTGTTTATATTTAGTTTATTTATATACTTACATGAATTCTCTGCAGACACAACATTTAGTTCTCACTGTATGCCCCCACATGTAGCGGAATGACAATGGCTTCGACTTGACTTGACAGCCCGATAATGCACACCTGAGGAAAGTTTTTTTTGGCGTAGTGTAATGTAATTAATGTCATCTGCATAGTATCTTGTGATATTTGGGGTGACCGGAATGATCATTATTTCATTCGCCCGTTCAGGACCTGATTAGAGCTCTCAGTCTCCCAATTGAATATTCCTTGGTGTTATGATCATGACAGCACAACACATGAAATTCTGCCCGATATACATCTCCAGGCGCGTCTCCGTCACTCTCACCTGCCGTTCATTCACTATCATATACCTGCTCCGATATCACCACCATCATCAGGACTTGTATAAGGCCTCTCTGCATACCACATTGAGTGGATCTTAGTAACATGCTGCAGAAGCTGTTGCGCAATGTGGACTGCTCTATGGATTTACAACAGTGGAATATACCACTCACAATTCCTGCCTGAACTTACCTCCTGTTCATCTTCCTGTTGTCTTCCTCGTCTGAGTCTCTGGTATTGACTGGATATCTCTGTATCCATAGTAACTGCGCTATCACTCACCAAAAATTCTATACTGGATGACAAAAATGCAGTCAGAGAATCCTGAAAATATCTGCAGAATATCAAAAATCTCTCACCTCTTATCACTATTCCATCGACGCACTCCCACCAATCCTCTCGACAAACTCCACTGTGTTTCACCAACCTCTGTGTACCGCGTTGGAAACCGCCTGAAGATCCGACCACAAGACAAGACTGGCGCGTCGCTCAACAATGTTGGGATCAGTCCCCCAGTCGTCGGTGGGGGATCGCGCTGTTGTTTGCGCTCGCCCCTCGTACCCGGGAAGTTGGTGCAGATTCGCGGCGTTCGCAGACCAGCCGTTCTGGGAAAACAGGTCGCGATGCGCCACTTCAAACCCTTTCCCGGGGAAAATGCGACTCGCCGCGGCGAAGATGGTTCCGCCGTGCCGGCGAGGAGAATGTTCGCCACGGCGAAGAACACCGCCGCAGAGGCGACGATAGACGTTGCGCCGTCCGCGGCGAAGTTATTCGCAATGCGCGGCGAGAATGTTCCTTGCGGCGAAAATACCGCCCACACCAAACGGCGGTGGCGTTACGCCAATACGGTGAAGACCTGCCATGATGTGATTTTCCCGGCTTACTGGTCGAGTTTTATTGGATGAGGCACTTCCCCGGGAATTCTCGGCTTCCGTCCTCTGCGATGCCTGGCTCTCGTCAGTGCCTCTGTTTCACCTGCCAGTGCCCTCCAGCCTCCTGGAGTTCGCTGTTCATTCAGCCTCCTGAGTTGCTGGTTCCGTCCAGCCCCTCCTGATCCGCGCGCCTCCTGAGCGCCGTCCCGAATCCAGCGCCTCTGAGCGCTCACACCAATCCGCGCCTCTGACGCTCACCTGAATCCGCGCCTCCTGAGCGCTCACCTGAATCCGCGCCTCCAGAGCGCCGTCCCGAATCCGCGCTGCAAGAGCGCCGTCCCGAATCCGCGCCTCCTGAGCGCTCACCTGAATCCGCGCTGCAAGCGTGCCCTCCTGAATCCGCGCCTCCAGAGCGCCGTCCCGAATCCGCGCTGCAAGAGCGCCGTCCCGAATCCGCGCTGCAAGAGTGCCTCCTTGAATCCGCGCCTCCGGAGCGCCCCCAAGTGATCGCGTCAGAGCACCCTACAAATGATGCGTCAAGGCGCCCTAGGTCTCGATGGTTCCGTCCAACTCCGGCGCTGCAAGAGTACCTCATGAATCAACTTCAAAGCTAAATACGCTTCAGAGGCGCCCGAGTCGCTCCTCCAAGATGGCCCTAAGAGGCTTACATACAGAGTACACACGGAGAGCACATATTACCCCTGACCTCGTGGCGGGCCTAGGACCAAGGTCACCGAACTCCCGGATCTACAACCATCAAGAAATTCCTTCACAGCCATGGCCATTCCAGCTCCCAGATCCGCCATGGCCGTCCAAGCTCCCAGATCCGCCATGGCATCCCATGTCTCCTGATCCTTATGCTTCCCGAATCTCTGATCATGCGGCTCCCGAACATCCAGTCTGTATGGCTTCCCCCAATCTCTGGTACATACTGCAGCCTCCCAGTCTCCTGGCTGCCCATGCTTCCCAGAGTCTCCGTCACCTTGGCCTCCGAGTCTCGGGTTCAGCTGGATGCTTCTGTGTCCTGTCCTCCTCCGGCCGTAGGCCCCTCCCGGTATTGTTACGTGTGGGGCCTGTCAAGAGGAGGAGAATGTCTTCAAATGGCCGTCTCCAGTCACCAGTCTCTCACCTCCCACGGTGTACTAATCTGTAGCACCTGCTCCATTATCACCACCATCATCAGGACTGCCTTGGCTGCTCTCTACAGCCACCACATTTGGATCTTAACAGTAACATTTCAAAGCTGTTTGCCTGTGATGGACTCACCTCTCATGGACCTGTGTGTTGTTATACCCTGATTCCTTACCTGCTGACTTCCTCTGTTTCTCCATGCCTGTTGTTCTTCATAATTCGGTCTCCGACCTTGAGCTGGATATCTCTGTACTCCTGTGCTTCATGCTATCACTCTGCCAAGTTTCTGTGGATGACAAAAGTCACAGTCCGATCCCTGAAAAAATATACAAGATATCCAAAATCTACTAAGCCTCTTATCACTATTCCATCGTGCGCCCACCAATCCTATGACCAAACTCTTCCGTGATTTCACACCAACCTCTGTGTCCTGCAGTTCCGTTACAGGGGGTGCTCAAATGTCTGATTTCACATAAAACTACGAGTTTTCTCCCAATGGGTTAATATACAGCCTATTAAAATAATGCTGTAAATAAGAATCCAAAAAGAAAGAAGCTTCACATAAATATTTTAACGTGTGTGAATAAATCCAAGCACCCCTTTATATTTAAGTTTCATTTTCCATAATCTGTGACCGACAGAGGAACGTTTTGGCTGCAGGGATTCAAACCTTTAACAAGACTCACTCTAACACAGGCAGAGTGAAAGACTTTATATTTTCGATCAGATAGGGTACAAGTGATTTCAAAACATTTCAGCCGGTTTATATATATCGTGTATATATTTATCTCGTATAAGATGCATTTGGTTGAGTTGCGCTGCAGTAAAGCACTTCATTGTAGTACTACGGTGATTATCTCTTCAGCGCGAGCAGGACAAACAACAATGCAGAATATTAATAACTATGACTGGGGCTGTCATATACATACACACTATATTCCCAAAAGTATTCGCTCACCCATCCAAATAATTGAATTCAGGTGTTCCAATCACTTCCATGGCCACAGGTGTGTAAAATGAAGCACCTAGGCATCCAGACTGCTTCTACAAACATTTGTGAAAGAATGGGCCGCTCTCACAGGAGCTCAGTGAATTCCAGCGTGGTACTGTGATAGGATGCCACCTGTGCAACAAGTCCAGTTGTGAAATTTCCTCGCTACTAAATATTCCACAGTCAACTGTCAGTGGTATTATAACAAAGTGGAAGCCATTGGGAATGACAGCAACTCAGCCACGAAGTGGTAGGCCACGTAAAATGACAGAGAGGGGTCAGCAGATGCTGAGGCGCATAGTGCACAGAGGTCGCCAACTTTCTGCAGAGTCAATCGCTATAGACCTCCAAAGTTCATGTGGCCTTCAGATTAACTCAAGAACAGTGCGTAGAGAGCTTCATGGAATGGGTTTCCATGGCCGAGCAGCTGCATCCAAGCCATACATCACAAAGTACAATGCAAAGCGTCGGATGCAGTGGTGTAAAGCACGCTGCCACTGGACTCTAGAGCAGTGGAGACGCGTTCTCTGGAGTGACGAATCACACTTCTCCATCTGGCAATCTGATGGACAAGTCTGGGTTTGGCAGTTGCCAGGAGAACGGTACTTGTCTGAATGCATTGTGATAACTGTGAAGTTTGGTGGAAAGGGGATTATGGTGTGGGGTTGTTTTTCAGGAGCTGGGCTCGGCCCCTTAGTTCCAGTGAAAGGAACTCTGAATGCTTCAGCATACCAAGATATTTTGGACAATTCCATGCTCATAACTTTGTGGGAACAGTCTGGGGATGGCCCCTTCCTGTTCCAACATGACTGCGCACCAGTGCACAAAGCAAGGTCCATAAAGACATGGATGAGCGAGTTTGGTGTGGAAGAACTTGACTGGCCTGCACAGAGTCCTGATCTCAACCCGATAGAACACCTTTGGGATGAATTAGAGCGAAGACTGTGAGCCAGGCACCCTCATGTATAAGTGTCTGACCTCAAATGCGCTTCTGGAAGAATGGTCAAAAATTCCCATAAACACACTCCTAAACCTTGTGGAAAGCCTTCCCAGAAGAGTTGAAGCTGTTATAGCTGCAAAGGGTGAGCCGACGTCATATTAAACCCTATGGATTAAGAATGGGATGTCACTTAAGTTCATATATAGTGTATCATTATAATGAGAACACTATTATAATAAAACGCTGTGAATTTTTAGAGTTTAGTTGCTGTGTTTCTGCATGTTGCGTGAAGATCGCGTCCATAAGGAGTCCATTCAGAGCCGAGCAGACACGTTCACTTCTGCATTTGGGGCATTTCGTGCTGATAGTCTATAAGTCGTAATATTAATGTTATGTTGTATAAATAACGAAGCATATTCTCTATGAGATAAATGAAATGGAGAACATTAATAACTACTGTCATATACATAACGTTATAATGAGAGCACTATTGTAAAAATTATTGTGAATTCTTAGGGTTTCCCTGATGTTTAATGTTAACTATCTTTTAATCAAAACACAGTATTTAACCCGTTTGTATCTGCGAGGCGTCCTACACATTTTCCTGTGTGTTAACGTCAGTATTTATGACTGTCGAATGTAATGTATTTTGCCACGCCCCCGAAACATATGATTCGACTATCAGTCGAATATCGGCAAGATTTGAAAATTCCGATTCGACTATGAAAATCCTTAGTCGGGGACACCCCTAAAATGTTTATTTATTTGTATGTTTATTTCACTCTTCACTGTTTAGACAATTCATAATGTATCCTGGATTTTCACAGTGTCACATTGGAAGGAAAAAAAATATTTTCTCAGAGTGCAGGTTTGAAACCCACAAAGAAATCTGCCTTCAAAGTTAAATAAAACTAAAAAGTCTGCAAGGCAGTTTAATGTGAAGGAGTAGTTCACCCCAAAATTAATATTTTCTAAAGATTTGATAGATAGATGAGTTTGTTTCTTCATCAGAACAGATTTGAGGAATGTATCATTACTTCACTTGCTCACCAATAGAAACTCTGCATTGAATGGGTGCCGTCAGAATGAGAGTCCAAACACCTGATCCACAAGTGTTCAAAATAATCCACAAGTGATCAACGCAACTCCAGTCCATTAATCAGTGTCATGTTAAGCAAAAAAGCTTTGTGTTTGTAAAAAAACAAATCCATCATTAAGGCATTTTAACTTAAAACCATTCCTTCCTGCTATCCATAATTCTGCTTTCTCCAGTAAAAAAGTCATCTCATCTGAATCAGGAGAGAAATATGCATAGATCAAGTATCGTTTACAAGCAAAAAACAGTTCTAAACAAATAAGATGGTGGATTTTGATGTGAGAGGTCAATAGGGGAAGGAACTTTTGACTGTTTGAAGTGGTATTATGGACTATTCACTTGTAATTTTGGCCAGAAGCAACAGTTTCTAGTTAAAATCATAGATAGACATATTTGACAAACATACAGCTTTTCCCTTTACGTCATGTTAAAGGAGGGTAGGAGAAAAGGCTAGCAATAGCAACTTAGCTTTGAAAGCATAAGATCCCACCCTCCCTACAAATCACTCTCCAAAGCCATGCTTCCTCCAAAACACATGAACGCGCACAGGCAGACCAGAGGCTAAACAGCGACATGATGCGAGATGCCACTGGTGGAGGGTTGAATGCAGCGCTGTCAGATTACCTCATGTCTAATTCACCAGTGAGAAAACATTACAGTACAAAGTGCATAATATTACAATAATAACACCCTCTATTCTCGATCTACAACAGCGTAATAGAACAGGCTGATGACGGATCACGTCTGTGTAAATAGGGTGCGTGGAGTTATGCAAATACATAAATTGACAGGCAGGTAGGACAGCCTATCGTAGCCCTTGGACCGAGGGATATGATTGAATGAACATTTTATGGTCCTACTCCTTCCACAGACGATATACATACATATAAATATATTTAGACCACTTAGTGATTGCTATCAGGACTTTCAACCAGCATAACAAAAAAAGTTTTTGAACCAAAACCACCTACCCTGCCTTTAATTGATGGACTGGAGTTTTGTGGATTACTTGTGATGTTTTCATCAGCTGTTCGGACTCTCATTCTGACGGCATCCATTCACTGCAGAGGATCCATTGGTGAGCAAGTGACGTAATGCTAAATTTCTCCAAATCTGTTCTGGTGAAGAAACAAACTCATCTACATCTTGAATGGCCTGCTGTGGGTGAGTAAATTCTTAGCAAATTTTACATTTTTTAACAAACTATTGGTTTAATATAAAAGAAAAAATGTAAAAAACTTTTAATCAAAATCAACCCTTGGGACATAAAAGTGTCCGTTTATTTAGCTGTCTAACTTGAAAATGGTTCAAATTCCTTATTAATTTTAAATGTGATCTCTTTGATTTTGTTCACAGAATTCCCCAACCCAACAATGAATCTTTCTTCATCGAATTTCACAAACTGCTCCATCAGTGATTTCAAGCGCACCGTCTACCCAATTGCCTATATCTTCATCTTTTCCCTTGGGCTTGTTGGCAACCTCATATCTCTGTTCTTCTTCATTTCCTCATCTTTCAGAAGAAAAGCATCTTTTTCTCCAGTCAACATCCTCATGCTCAATCTCCTTCTATCTGATCTGATGATGGTGTGCTCACTGCCGTTTCGAGCCGCCTACTATCTTATGGACTACTGGGCCTTCGGAGACATCACTTGCCGGATCATGTCCTATGTCTTCTACATCAACATGTATGGCAGCATCTACTTCCTTGCGGTTCTCAGCATGGTTCGCTTCGTGGCCATCGTGAAGCCATTCACATATGTGCGCTGGCAAAGCTCTAGGAGAGCCTGGGCGATATGCACTGTCATCTGGCTGATCGTGTCTGTGGCGTCCATCCCGCTTCTGAAAGCCGGAACTTATGAGGAGTCTAATCAGACCAAATGCCTGGATCTGAGGCCGTACCAGGTGGGGACCATTATCATGTTGAATCGAGGGGTTTTGTTTTTAGGCTTCGTTATGCCCTTCTTGGTCATCTCAGTCTGTTACATTTTTGCAGCCTTGTATTTGCTAAAGCTAAGGAAGACCAGGAAGAATCAAAGATCTCAGTTCAATCACAAGAAGTCCTGCTCTCTCATCATAATTGTTCTGCTGATTTTTCTCGCGTGCTTTATGCCGTATCATGTCGTCCGAACTCTGTTTTTGGAGGCTGAGATGGACATTCAAAACAATGGTTATGACGAGTCCTGCCATTATATTGAAAGTCTGAGAAAGGCAGCAGTCATCACACACTGTCTGGCCTCAGGAAACAGTTGCCTGGATCCACTGCTTTTCTTTTTCGTTGGGGAAAACTTCATTAGCTTTTGGCGACAACATACACCGAGAAGACAGAGCTGTATAATTGAGCAGAATGTGAAAGTGTTGGAGAAGATAAACAACAATGATTTAGATAGAAGTTTTAGAATAGCATAGAGTGCTTGGGACCTGTTGGGGCTTGAGGGGGAAATTCCTGGAAAAGACCATATCCCATATCTGGTGGATCTGTTGTCCATGCAGGAAGAACTCGATTAACCTCCAGCAGGAATGCACTGTTTCCATCGCATGTGTTCAAGAGAACAAAACAGATAATTATATTAAATCTTTTGCGCATGCATTTCAGTTGGACTTATATAACATGATGGTGTGCAATGATGTTGGTCCACTGGTCCATCTGTGGAGGCAAATTTACTTGAGTTATTTTGTTGTGCATAGAGGAATTTATCTGGTACATGTGTTTCCACTTTAGTTTATGTGCATGCCTTTTTTATCGGATAATAATTATCTGCCTCAATTGGACACATATGGTTTATTATGCATTTTTTTGTAAGGACCTACATGACAGTAAGTTCTTACATGTGTGCAGTTCAAAAGGATTTTTTGAAGTGCAGAATTAGTACTGATGATATATTTTAAACTTGTTTTGATGTGTATTAGCAGATGAGACAACTGAACTCACCAAGGTTGCAGTTATTGTTCAAGATGTAATGTTGTAAATGTTTCAAAGATTTTTTTTCTTTTTTACAGAGAATTATAATGTTTATTTACTGCCTATCTATCTATCTATCTATCTATCTATCTATCTATCTATCTATCTATCTATCTATCTATCTATCTATCTATCTATCTATTTCCAATTTAACATAATTGTAAATAATACAGTACAGTATTGCCAAAACTGACCTGTCTGTCTATCTATGGATTTTTTTTTAAATTATTTTTTTGTATTAATTATTTCTTATTATTCATTGTTAAACTGTGGATATTTATACATTTACAACTGTTGGAGTTATTCTCTTTAATGTTAAAATATAACAAAAAAAAAGACAATTGTATTTAAAAGTATTGGAGGAACTGTCCAAACTTCAAAAATCTATTCTGCAGCGCACCACTTTAGTCTCTTTAGGAGAATGAAAGGCATTGTTGTGAAAAGACAGAGTCAAATCTGATGTTTGAATAATTAAGATTTAAAAAAAAAAGTTTTTAATAAATCTCTTATGCTTACCAAGGATACATTTAATGGATCAAAAATACAGTAAAAACAGAAATATTGTTACCAAAAAAATTATTACACTTTAAATATTGTCATTTTATATATTTTGAAATTTAATTTATTCCTGTGATGGCAAAGCTGAATTCTTTCTCATCCGTTACTCCAGTAGTCACATGATGACCATTTTAATATGCTGTTTTGCTGAAATATTTTTTATGAATGACTGAACCATTATTATGAATGATGAAAAAAGATGCTTTTTCATGGAATGTGTGACACTACCATTCAAAAGTTTGGGACATGTAAGGTTAAAAGTATACCACTTTTGTTGAACAAGAATGCATTTATAATATTACAAAAGATTTCCATTTCAAATAAATGCTGTTCTTATGAACTTGAAAAAATATATTAAAAATATATTAATTATAATGAATTATAATTTTAAAATTATAATTTTCATTATAATATTATAATAAAAATATCAAGCAGCAACATAATGCACTGTAAAAAATCCAACTTTCGAAAAGTTCTACTAACCACTGTAAAAAAAGTAGCCTGAACAAAGAATTTTTAGTAGAAGTCAGTTTAATTTTTTGTGTGAACTGAACAAAAATACTCTAAACATGTCGCTAGCAAAAGTTGTTTTGTTTACCTTACTTAGATACTCAAGTATTTGTTGTAAGTATTCACAACATATCCAAATGTTCTCCCAACTTTTCAAATTGAGTCATCTGAACAAACAATTTTACATTGAACAACATTGCACAAGTTCCCAGCATGCATTGCAGCTTGAAAACATTTTATGTTCATTATTATTA
>JAFVLL020017167.1:0-11055 GCA_021397915.2 Tor tambroides
CGCCCTTGCTTCAGTTTCATTGGATGAAGCTGTAAACCAATCATTTTCCTTTCTGCCCTCAGAACAAGTTTGAGTAAGTAAAACTCCTATCTGCGCGCTCTTCCGGGAGAAATGCCCATATAAGGAGTTCCACCCTTCATTACGTCATGAAGAGCCACAATCGAAAAAAACTCTCCGAAACTTGTACGAACCCGGAAGAAAGATTTTTGGCACAGAAATACTGTTATACATCCAAATATTTTTTTGAAACTTTGGCCATGTTTAGCATGAGAACCCAACTCTTTAACAGTGTAAACAACTCTGAATGCACAAAACAGCATTGCACCCCCCCTCCCCCAAACCATAACATGTTAATAATTATATTGCTCTGAATTAGGGCTGCACGATATATCGTTTCAGCATGGATATCGCGATGTGCGCTTCCGCGATAGTCACATCGCAGGTTGTGTGATGTTTAGTAGGCCTATACTGATCGTTATATTTATACTGATCATTTTCTTTGCTCACACACAGACACCACGTCTACACTGGACGCGACAGCTGTACAGAGATATTCATTTTTAAATAAATTTAGTAGCAGAGTTACTGCAAGCGATTTTCAGCGCTGGAAATCCATTATCCTTTGTTGAAACTTCCGCGTTGTCGTGGAGAGCGCAGGTCACGGTTGCTTAGCAACGGCCGACGCCACGAAAGCGCACGCTCCCGAGCGCTTTGGAAAGAAGCAGAAAGCGGCCCGGCTGGCGCCATGTGAACGGCCCCAAAGTCTGTCTACACTGGATGCGACAAAGCCACCGTTGCCAATCATTTGAACTTTGTGTCAGTACTTCATAAATAGGAGGCAGCATCAGTTTACTGGCGGGGATTTGTCGTGTCGCGCCGCATGCAGTGTAGTCAGTCTCACAGCATCACTGATTATAATGGGTTCTACTGTATTTTGTCGATTCGCGCCGCTCGTGCCCAGTGTAGACACAGAGCTACGCAGATGCACTTGAACACTGAATTCCATTCACTTCCGCTACTATTTGTGCCTGAAATGACACACATGGGCGAAACTGTCAAAATGCATGTCTCTGCAAGTATCCTTGCTTATGACAACAATTGAGAAAGAAAGAGGATAACAGTAACAGCTGTTTAATGTCCCTGTTGCTTTCTGTGTCATGTTAATCAAACAACAAAACACAGAGAAAAATCACTTTTGTCACTTTTGTCACACAGATTTATTAGATTTAATTTATACAGTGAAGACTATGCAGTGTTATTTTATATTTGATTATTCAATTTCTGGACCTGAATACTGTTAGACTTGCCTTAAAAATAAAAAGCACTGTTTATTTCATTTGTATCTTTGTTCTATAGCCTATTTATCTATGTATGTAATTTGCTTATTTCCTATGCTGATTTACTCACCTACAAAATTACCCCAATCATTGATTTTTTCCAAATAGAGCTATTCAAGTCATTTGGTGATTTTTTTTTTTTCTTTTTTTTTTTTCTTTTTTCCATATCTCAATATATATCGCTGGAAAAAAAAAATATCGCAATGTGAGTTTTTTCCAATATCGTGCAGCCCTACTCTGAATGTATTTTTTAGGATATAAACAATTTTTAGATATTATGTGCTCTATTGTAGTTGTCAATGAAGAAGGGTGTCATCAAATTTCTGTTTACAGTTTAATTCTGACTATTATTTATATTTGGAAGAATTAACATTACATTTATTTTCTATATTTCTAGATGGCAAAATGAAAAAAAAATAGATATGTTAACAACAGAAAGACAAAACAAAAGCTCAGAATGTGTGAATTAGCACATGTGTGAGTGCAGTGTTGATGAATGAGCATTTTCAGTTGATGTGCTCTTTGAGTCTGTTACTTTTACTATAGTAACATCATGATCTACAAAGAGACAACACTGTATTTGTAATGCTCTGGTCTCTTCAAAGATAGAGTTTGGAGGACATCTGCCTCACATAAATGCTTAAATGTGTAAATTAATTAAAAATAATGATTTATTGTTGATTTTGGCAGATCTGCTTCCTCACAGAAATTCATGTTCATTGAAGCTCCTCCCACAACAATCACGTATTCAGATATAAATGCTGGAATATTCCCATCAGTTCAGAAGTGAAGACAAGCATCAGGAAGAGCTGAATCTGATCAAAGACTGAGTTTATTAAAGAGGACAGAGAGAAGATGAGAGATCCAGAGCCCTGCAGAATCAAACACACTGAAGATACTCAACAACTAACAGGTTGGTGTTTATTCTTCATTCTTCTTTAATAATGCTGACGGTTATAAAGTTTTAAGTAGTTTTAGATTGTGTTTGTTGTAATTGGAAAAATTTTTAGAGCTCTACAGTAATATAGATAATTAATCAAATAATAAGGGACGCTTTTCTGTAAACTGGGTAATTTTTTCAGCAAAATTATTTTTTAGATAACTGTGTAGTTGATCAATCATATGTAATAGTTCTCCCTATAGAAACATGGAATTTGTGCCTATAATGTTTTACAAATCATGATTTTAAAACATTGTGCCTCATTCATGAAAAGTTTCAGGGATGTATATATAAAATATACAGTGTATTTATAAAGCCCAGTAGTGAACCATGACTGTTGAACCTAGGCACTCTCCCCAAACTCCCTCCTTGAGGGGAAAACAAACTACCAGCCTCGTGTAAGGCCTCGGTCGAACAGACCTACAACTATTGAATAAACACATTCCAAAGCAGCATCCTCCCCAGCCATCTGCAGCTGGTAAAACTGATCAACGCCCAGCATCGGTGCCCTGTTCGTCTGGATCACGCGTTAAAATCCTAACTCGATCAACGGGAAAAGAGAACTCCCCTTTAAGCAACATATGGCTCAGGACACTCGTGATCTCTGTGCATAAATTCAGGGGTGGGTGATATGGCAAAAATATCATATTACGGTTTTGCGTGTGCATCCTCAGCACAAAAACTTTCAAAGCGCCTGACAGGGCAAGCCATTACGCTAATGCATTAGCTTAAAGCTCAAAATAAAGTATTCTCATGTTTTGGGCGGGTTAGATCGCGTACCTGTTCCGCAGCATCTCGTTCTGTTTCTTCCAATATTTTTATATGCATTTTGTCCATAGAAATGTGTTACTCAGTGCTGTAATTTGACGTGACCGGCTGAAGTTGGACGTGCGCTGTGGGCAGACCCGATGATTAAAATTATGGAAAATAATTGACTTTATAGCTTAATTGTTGCAGCCCTACTCCAACCGGTCAAACATTCACTTCAGGTATGAGCAAGCGGTGTCAGTGAGTTTGGAGTATAGGTTAAAGGTTTTGAACTGCCATCTTGAACTGAACGGTTCTCTTCTGGTGTGCGACCGCCTTTCAGAAGTGCTACAAGAAAACAACGCAAAACCAACAAATGTAGTGTGTGCTTAATGTAAGCCAACACATCATATCAGAGCTCGCAGCAAAACAACTTAGCAACAGACATGTTTATTATAAATAATATTATTGGCACAGCGGCCTAATAAATGTCCTCACTTATGTTATTTGCTGCTTCCATCGTGACATGAGTAATAGCTAGTTAGTTTATCAGCATATATATATATATATAGATATATAGATAGATGGATGGATGGATAGATAGATAGATAGGTATAGATATATATTTACATTTACATTTAATCATTTAGCTGATGCTTTTATCCAAGGTGACTTACAAATGAGGACAATAGAAGCAATCAAAACCAACAAAAGAGCAACAACATGCAAGTGTTATGACAAGTCTCTGTTAGCACAATGCAGTACACGTAGCAAGGATTTTTTTTTGTTTTTTTAAAGAAACAAGTAGATAGAATAGAAAAAAGAAACCTAATGTTAGTTTTTCAAGAAAAGCTAGCAGTTAGAGAATAAATATGCAAATGATAGAGGGTCAAGTGTGTGTGTGTTTTGTTTGTTTTTTTTTTAATAAAAAAGATTGATAAAATAGAATTAGAAAAGAGAGTGCTAGAGTTAGAGGGTCAAATAAAGATGGAAGAGATGTGTTTTTAGCTGATTCTTGAAGATGGCTAAGGACTCAGCTACTCAGATTGAGTTGGGTAGGTCATTGAGGAACATTTAATTTAAAAGTCCGTGAAAGTGATTTTGTGTGTCTTTGGGATGAACAATAAAGAGACGTTCACTTGCAGAATGCAAGCGTCTAGAGGCTGTCGCGGAAATTCCCAATACTAATCTGACTTCACCACTGACAATTCGAACAACCTCCAGTTGTCAATAATAAAATACAATACTACAGTTCCAATACAGTACTACAGTACCTTCGAGGTAATTCCCGTCCCGAATATAATACAATATAATACTACAGTATCTCGAGGTAATTCCCTTCTCGAATACTTCTAATACATTTCCAATACTTCGAGGTAATTCCCTTCCCGAAGTAAGGTGACGGCGTCCCGTCAAGAATCTACTATCACTACCTCAATCACACATGAGCACACAGGCCTTTAGCATCTATACCACGGCTATTCAATTGGCCTAATCCGGCCGCCAATCATCTTCTCCACCCCGGGGGAAGAGTACGCGCAGGTTGCACACACGCCTCGAATTGTTTTTGCACTAATTAGTTTGTCCACAAGGTGGAAACACTGGCACGGGCCTTTGTTTCACAGCCGACAAAAAGGAAGACGCTCAACAACCACAATCTAACGGAGACCGCAACATCAATAGACGGCAGCGTAGACAAGCGCTCATGTGAGGGGATTATGAGATATCCACAACTCTAGTTTAAACGTGTTTAATGACAGTGTGATCAGTCATATCTTCTGGCGAGAAATAGCACAGAGACTGGACGAAGATGATTATCAAAAGGAGTATAGTTTGAATGGCTGCGCGTTCGACTTTCCACATACGCTGACAAAAACGCGCACATTTGTCAAAATGACGCGGTTATGGCGAGTTACCTCAGAAACCCGGTCTTAAATAAGTTATAAAGTCCTAAATGACCATAAAGAGTTGGGAGAAAACCAAATGTGTGTCAGATCCGTGTCATGTGCATCAGGTTTTAAAGAGACAGCGCTGCTTTTAAAGTGAAATCTGTCATTGATGGAAATCAAAGATCAAAAGAAAAAGGAGAAATCACTCCACTCCTCTAGTCGCTGATGAACTTTTGTAGTTTGAATAAAGATTCATTTATATTAATTTTATTGTTTATACATATATATTTTATAGTTTGTGAAGATTGTTTTAAGTTCATTTAAATTAAAAGCTGTCATATTTTTTGTAGCCTTTTAAGTGTTAAAAAATAATGGCTTTCAATTATACTGTAATGTTGAATGGCTATAATTAATGGCTAAAATTGAGGGAAAATGCATTTAATAGAGATATCAGTAACATTTAGTATCAATGATACTGCCTTCATTAATAGTAGGCTACTTAGTAAAAAGATGCCATTAAACCGTATTTAAAATATACCATCTTTATGTTGTTTATACATTAATTTGGAGGTTCAATGTGAAATTATAATAACATAAATATATTACTATGCAATTAATCACAATTAATTACAGAAAAAAGAGATTGGGACGACAACCCCCCCCCCCCACCCCCCCTCGAATGAAACTAATTGAATAGCTCTGATCTATACACTCTCACCGCCCTTCTCAGCTGTACGCTGTTACCTCAGCCCGAGGACGGCTCTATAGTCTTCCAACACTATCACTGTCTTTGCGGTGGTCTCTTGAGCGTAGAATCTTTAGTACTTCTATTCCTCAGCTGCGCAGCATATACCAGACCTCCCAAGTTGCTCTTTGCAGGAATGAAAGTTTTATTCACGGCCGGGAGCCCACTGGTCACAACAACCAAGAGAGACTCTCTGAACAGAAAGATACATGAACATTCATACCTTGTAGTTGAGTAAAAATCAATGTCACTCAAGTTTTCTTCACTGTAATTGGTTATACCGATTTGGTCATTGTCATATGACTGTTAGTTCTTCTGTTTTAAGCACTTTTTGGGTAAGTATAGATTATTTAATCATAGGGACATGGTCTTTGATCTGAGAATCCTTAGTCTGCACTTTTCTGAACATTCTATGTTGAAACATACCCTTTTGACTCCTCCTGAGGCCATTACATAAAATATTTCCATCACAAGGCACATAGGTCTGAAATAATGAATTTAGGTAAAGGGCCTGAGCCAGAGGTGGTTTTGTGGGGAAACATTAATGCCTTGAATTTTATGCAAGCAGCTATTGGTAGCCAGTGCAAATTGATGAACAGAGGTGTAAAGTGCATTCTTTTCGGCTCATTAAAAATTAATCTTGCAGCGGCATTTTGATATAATTGTAGAGGTTTGATGGAATTGGCTGGAAGACCATACTATGTATATACACTGAACAAAATTATAAACGCAACACTTTTGTTTTTGCCCCCATTTTTCATGAGCTGAACTCAAAGATCTAAGACTTTTTCTATGTACACAAAAGGCCTATTTCTCAAATATTGTTCACAAATCTGTCCAAATCTGTGTTAGTGAGCACTTCTCCTTTGCTGAGATAATCCATCCACCTCACAGGTGTGGCATATCAAGATGCTGATTAGACAGCGTGATTATTGCACAGGTGTGCCTTAGGCTGGCCACAATAAAAGGCCACTCTAAAATGTGCAGTTCTGCTGTATTGGGGGGGGTCCGAAAACCAGTCAGTATCTGGTGTGACCACCATTTTCCTCACGCAGTGCAACACATCTCCTTCACATAGAGTTGATCAGGTTGTTGATTGTGGCCTGTGGTATGTTGGTCCACTCCTCTTCATTGTCTGTCCGAAGTTGCTGGATATTGGCAGGAACTGGAACACGCTGTCGTATACGCCGATCCAGAGCATCCCAAACATACTCGATGGGTGACATGTCCGGTGAGTATGCTGGCCGTGCAAGAACTGGGATGTTTTCAGCTTCCAGGAATTGTGTACAGATCCTGCAACATGGGGCCGTTCATTATCATGCTGCAACATGAGGTGATGGTCGTGGATAATGGCACAACAATGGGCCTCAGGATCTCATCACGGTATCTCTGTGCATTCAAAATGCCATCAATAAATTGCACCTGTGTTCGTTGTCCATAACATACACCATAATCCCACCGCCACCATGGGCCACTCAATCCACAATGTTGACATCAGCAAACCGCTCACCCACACAATGCCATACACGCTGTCTGCCATCTGCCCTGTAGAGTGAAAACCGGGATTCATCTGAGAAGAGAACACCTCTCCAAAGTGCCAGACGCCATCGAATGTGAGCATTTGCCCACTCAAGTTGGTTACGACTATGAACTGCAGTCAGGTCAAGACCCCGATGAGGACGACGAGCATGCAGATGAGCTTCCCTGAGATGGTTTCTGACAGTTTGTGCAGAAATTCTTTGGTTATGCAAACCGATTGTTGCAGCAGCTGTCCGGGTGGCTGGTCTCAGACAATCTTCGAGGTGAAGATGCTGGATGTGGAGGTCCTGGGCTGGTGTGGTTACACGTGGTCTGTGGTTGTGAGGCCGGTTGAATGTACTGACAAATTCTCTGAAACGCCTTTGGAGATGGCTTATGGTAGAGAAACGAACATTCAATTCATGGGCAACGGCTCTGGTGGACATTCCTGCATTCAGCATGCCAATTGCACACTCCCTCAAAACTGGCGACATCTGTGGCGTTGTGCTGTGTGATAAAACTACACATTTTAGAGTGGCCTTTTATTGTGGCCAGCCTACACCTGTGCACACCATGCTGTCTAATCAGCATCTTGATATGCCACACCTGTGAGGAGGATGGATTATCTCGGCAAAGGAGAAGTGCTCACTAACACAGATTTAGACAGATTTGTGAACAATATTTGAGAGAAATAGGCCTTTTATGTACATAGAAAAAGTCTTAGATCTTTGAGTTCAGCTCATGAAAAATGGGGGCAAAAACAAAAGTGTTGCGTTTATAATTTTGTTCAGTGTATATATATATATATATATATATATATATATATATATATATATATATGGTGGCACGGTACACAGATGTCACGGTTCGGTACGTACCACGGTTTGGGGGTCACTGTTCGATACGATTTTGGTTCAAATGGGGGAAAAAAAAACAAATCTACTATGCTCGGTTTCTTTTCATTTATTTTGAACAGACAGTAGTAAAACATACTATTTTCCACCTAGATGTGAAAATACTAAATATTATTACATTGTTATATATATATATATATATACACACACACACTGTATATATGATTTACTATTGTTTGGCCCTCTGTAATTTCATAGCTGGACCACCAATCACAGAGCTGCAAACACTAGGTGGAAACATTCTAATATGGAGAAAATGGGCATCGTTCATTTAACACATTCACTGAATAGGCAGATTTGAAGTTTAGTTCCACAGAAATTGTATTTAAGTGATGATTGTCAAATTATGAATTGTTTAAATGAAATTAGAAAGTATGACATTTTATTAAAAATATTTAAAAGTTCATCATTTAAAAAATAATTGTAAATACTGTTTTTAGAAACAGTATTTAGTAGAGGGCCCTGACGGTTCCCAACTGCATCAAATGTGAGGCGTGCTGGCAGAATGAATGTGAATGCACACGGGCTAATTTCAAGCTACACGCAAAAAAAAAAGTGAAAAATGACAATTTTGGTTGAATTTGAGGTTTCCACAAAAATGAGTCTTCCCATTAAGCCATTAAGCCCTCGTCTAGCGATCCCATTGCTACAAACAGCAATTAAACATCTAAAAGTACTTTTTATTGGTACATTTTCTGAGAAGAGTAACTTTCTCCGTTCGCTTCTTGCGCTGAACCACTGACCGTCATCCGAAGCACCCGCATAAAGACGACACCGACGGCGGTCTATCCTGATAAATATACACATATTCACACAAACATAATCAGTTATATCTTAAGTGAACGTTTGGGGAACTGTTGGGGAAAAAATCAAATGTGTAACATTATATTAGAAATGTGTTACAGTAGGTCTATATATCTAGGCCGTCTGCCTCATCAATGTTAATCTAACGATCAAAGAAAAGAGAGAATCCCTGCTTTTGTAGTTTTAATCATTTATTTGTAATGAACATACTAATGTGATTTTTACATTTGATTGTTTTTCTTACCTTAATGCTTATGTTTAGATGTAAAATAAAAAAAGTAATATACTATATACACTTGTTTCTTTCTTTCTTATGTTTGTTCTTTTTTTGCATCAGTTCTTATTTATAACAACACAGATAAAATAGAAATTAGCTATATTGTGATTATTAAGAAAAGAAGTGGGGGAAAAGTTGTAACGTTGCTGGTGATGTTGCTTTGGAACCTTCAGAAAACTTTAAATCAGTTTTTCTCTAAATTGACTGCTGATTCCATCGACTTCAAACGGGTGTAGCTCAGTCATTTCTCTTCCGATTCAAACAAATCATACATCATTTTGAAGGTATTTTAATGGAAAATAAATAACTCATTTGTGAAAATTTGCTCATTGTGACTCATTTTGGTAGCACAGTTCACAAATGATCAAAATCAATGTTTATAGCAGTTGTCTACTTTCCGCTGTTACATCAGGGTTCACTTTTATGACTTTTCACATGTTTTTTTAATGAGTTAATGAAAATAAACAATTTTTCCTTTTATTTCAGAGTTGATTAAAGAAAATGAGGAGAACGGAGAATTGACTGAAGTTGAGAGAAAAAATCACTTCAGAACTGGAGAAAAACATTTGAGTTGCTGTAAAAATAAACAAAGTTTTAAAGAACAGAAGAGCCCAGAAATCTTTCACCTGCACTCAGTGTGGAAAGTGTTTATCAAGCAAATCTAGTCTTGATGTTCACATGAGAGTTCACACTGGAGAGAAACCGTACACTTGTGATCAGTGCGGGAAGAGTTTCTTGCAAAAAGGACAGCTTACAGACCACATGAGAGTTCATACTGGAGAGAAACCGTACACTTGTGATCAGTGCGGGAAGAGTTTCTCGCAAAAAAGACAGCTTACAGACCACATGAGAGTTCATACTGGAGAGAAACCGTACACTTGTGATCAGTGCGGGAAGAGTTTCTCGCAAAAAGGACAGCTTACAGACCACATGAGAGTTCATACTGGAGAGAAACCGTTCACTTGTGATCAGTGCGGGAAAAGTTTCTCGCAAAAAGGACAGCTTACAGACCACATGAGAGTTCATACTGGAGAGAAACCGTTCACTTGTGATCAGTGCGGGAAGAGTTTCTCACACTCATCAACCCTTAAGTTACACATGATCATCCACACTGGAGAGAAACTGTATGCATGTGGTCAATGTGACAAAACATTTTTGAGAGCTTCAGACCTGAAGATACACCTGAGAGTTCATACAAAGGAGAAGCCACATTCATGTTCTGTGTGTGGAAAGAGTTTTACAAGTCTACACTATTTGAAAGTGCATCAGAAAATGCACAATGGTGTGAGAGATTATATGTGCTTTGAGTGTGAGAAGACTTTTACTACAGCGAGCAGTTTAAAACTGCATGAGATGATTCACACTGGAGAGAAACCTTACAAGTGTTTACACTGTGACAAGAGATTCAGTGTGTCATCAAGTCTGAAAAGACATGAGAGGATTCACACTGGAGAGAAACTGTACTCATGTGATCAGTGCGGGAAGAGTTTCAGGCAAAAAGGACATCTTACATCACATATGAGAGTTCATACTGGAGAGAAACCGTTCAGTTGTGATCAGTGTGGGAAGAGTTTCTCACGCTCATCAAACCTTAAGCATCACATGATCATCCACACTAGAGAGAAGCAGTATGTGACGAAGAGTTTTATTGATCAAAATATGAATTGTTCAAGTATAATCAAAGCGAAGATAACCATGTATGTATTAAGATATTCTTCCAATATGTTTAAAGGCCTCGGTGTAAAAAATGCCTACGTGGCTGGTTTGTGCAGGCAGGAAACATCTGTAAAAACATAAGGGGGGCCTCTTTCTTTGCCATGGCACATCCTGGAGCCCCTTCTCCCTAGGGAGGAATCAAATTGTATGTGAAACAGCCAAAGAAGG
>JAFVLL020017168.1:0-63257 GCA_021397915.2 Tor tambroides
GGAAGTATTCCTGGGCCCATTTAGTAATGTCAATGACAGAATCATGCCGATGAGTGATGCAGTGTCGTCTGAGGCCCGAAGACCACGGGCATCCAGCAAAGGTCTTCGGCCTTGTCCCTTACGCACAGAGATTTCTCCAGTTTCTCTGAATCTTTTGATGATGTTATGCACTGTAGATGATGAGATTTGCAAAGCCTTTGCAATTTGACGTTGAGGAATGTTGTTTTTAAAGTATTCCACAATCTTTTTACGTACTCTTTCACAGATTGGGGAGCCTCTGCCCATCTTTATTTCTGAGAGACTCTGCCCCTCTAAGACATCCCTTTTATAGCTAATCATGTGACAGATCTGATGTCAATTAACTTAATTAGTTGCTAGATGTTCTCCCAGCTGAATCTTTTCAAAAAAAATTTTTGTTGCCCCCGTGCCAACTTTTTTGAGACCTGTAGCAGGCATCAAATTTACAATTTCAAATTTACAATTTCAATACAATTTCTCTGTTTAAACATTTGTTATGTTCTCTATGTTCTATTGTGAATAATATATTGGCTCGTGATTTGAAAGTCTTTTAGTTTTCATTTTATTCAAATTTTAAAAAAAAAACGTCCCAACTTTTCTGGAATTCGGGTTGTATATACTTACGATTGCAAATTTTGTTTCATCAGAATAAACAGTAAATTGTAAATAGACAACAATTAAAAAAGATACCTTTTAGCTTCATAATGGTGCAGTTACAGCATCTGCCAGCAGGGGCAAACATGCTATGCTAACTAGTCAAACCTTGACCCTTTTGGTTGTAACCCTTCCACCATTTTAATTTTAAAATCCTTTTACTGTCAGCTTTCAGTGTTTGCGACTGTGGTGGCAGATTTGCATTGCTTAGAATGAGTAAGCAGACCCGTCCGTGTTAAAGGCTGTGAGGTCATTGTTTAGTCATCGCCGACGCTGTCACCACTCATTATATCCAGGTCAGCACAGGTCTCAGTTGGCGTCTGGTCAGGTAGGAGCGGGGAATAGGATTGTTACACGTTCTTATCTGAAGAGGGCTACGTCTGCTGAGGCTCAGCACAGAAATGTCAGGTGTGTCCTTTGCCTCTGTGATGAAGAGACACTGGCTTATGGTTTATTCACTAAAGCTTTGTCAGGCGCCCTCATTTTCACTCTCACTCTCTCTCCTATCTGCCTATGTCTCCCTCTTTCTTGCGTTTTGAGTGTTACTTTCTTGCTGAAGCTTGAAGAATTAGTTTAAACAGGTGTTTTTGTTCTGGAAGGCTGTGAATGGATCCCTATAAGACAAATCATGGACATGGCAGTTTTGGTAATGCCACCAGGTATTTTCAAGCAGCTCCTACCTACCTGAATGGTGACTGGTGATTTTTTTTTTTGTGTGTTTTTAAAAGGCGTCTCTTATGCTCCCCTAGTAAAATGTAAGATATTTAAAATACATTTATTTCATACTATGCATAGTTCAAATCTAACATATTTACTGACATAAAAATTATAATTAAACTTTTTTTGGAGTGCTATCTGTGCACAATGCACGTTTCTTAACATCAAGCCTAAAATGTGTTTTAATGTCATTGATGAGGATTGTATGATTTTTGAATAATATTGGTCTTTAAATGCAAGATATTTACCTAAGGTATACTTAAAATAGTTCCACTTTAGTGCAATTAAATATATTCAGTATATCTTTAGTTGGACTTCAGCACCACTTCTGCACAATAAGTTGTATCAATTTATCAGATTTTAAGTATACCAGTTTAGTTTACTAAAAGTACAATTGCAGGGAATTTTTATTAAGTACATAAATATGTAAATGTATTTGTAGTAGACTTATTTGAAATACATTTTAGTATATTTATTTTTCACTAGGCTGCATTTATTTGATCAAAGATACAGCAAAAACAGAACTATTTTGAAATATTATTACCATTTAAAATAACTGTTTTCTAATTTAAAATATATTTAAATGTAATTTATTCCTGTGATGCAAAGCTGAATTTTCAGCAGCCATTTCTCCAGTCTTCAGTGTCATGTGATCCTTCAGAAATCATTCCAGTTTGGTGTTCAAGAAATTTCTTATTATTATCAATGCTGAAAACAGTTGTGCTGCTTAATATTGCTCTGGAAATCTTTTTCTTTCATGAAAAAAGTTTTTACATGGCCATCTTGGTAACTATATCTAGTCATGCAAACACTCTAATCTACTTGAATGGGAAAACACTGAAATATCCAAAATTGGTTGTCAAGATCATGTTCCACTTCCATAAATTGGGAATAAAATTTAGACACAATTTGATATTGTACATTGTGCTGTTTTAGCAGTATACTTTCAGCTTGATTCAGCTAATGTGCATGCATAATCAAGTAAACAAACTTTTACCAAACTTCTTTTAGCTGTTAGACAGTACTTCAGTCACCATATCAAGCATTGCTTTTCTTATTTAGCTGTAAGTCGGACTACTACAGCTGCCATATTTAGCAATCCTTTATTTTCTATTTCAAATATATTCGAGTAGTAAGTCTCTTCTCCTTATAATGTCTCTAGTAAGGTTAACTAGTTCGATGTTTGAGGTTTGATGTAATGATGAATCTCTTTGACATCTGAAAAGCCTGTTATTTTAGAAAATACATTTTGAACCCTCTTACTCTTTCTCAAGATAGAATAACGTGACTCATCCGCTGTACATCCACACAGCGCTGAGTCTTTCTCCTGTTCCGTCTCTCTTACTCAATGGCTATAAACTCCCCACATACTGTCTGTTATGTAAGAGATCTGCTCAGTAGCTCTGCTAGCTGTCCGTGCTGTTGTTTTTGCACACTGAGGTGTTGTTATGTAGCTGACCACATTTGGTCAAGTGCTCCATTCAGAGGCTGCAGATGAAACGCTCCACGCAGTTTGACAGGTTTGGTGCTCGTATTTTTAGCCCCTGCCTACCTTTGCTCAAAAGTGTTTGTGAGTGCAGTTTTAAACCAGGACACATGCCATTGTTCATAATTCATGCAGCAACAGCAGCAGCAGCAGCACCAGAAAAAGCAACACTGAATGTGTTGTTCTGCTCCAATTAAACATTTATGTTAATCTATGTAGATCCATGTAAATGACCAACATGGGTGCTTCTCTGTGAGCGAGCCAGAGGGATTTCATTCACTTGCGTGGCTCTGTCTGCTCATACATTTATGCCAGTGAATGCTTTTGATCTTGATTGAGAAGCTTTCTGAAGATCAACATGTTTCATGTATGTCTCTAATTGTACTTACTCATAAACTTTGTAGTGCTTCGTCTTTGTCTTGATCATTTGAAGTCAGTGTCAGTGAGCTTTTCCAAGGAGAATCACTGGCTACTGTTCATATTCTCTCTGTAGCACTGACCCTGTCTTTCTATACCCGTCTTTCTCTGTATTCTTTTTCTTCCTGTCCTCCTCTGCCTGCTTTGAGGAAGCCCAAACACAGAGTTGCAAATACTGTTGGAAATAATTCTAAGTGATTTGATCCAACCTTTCCAAGGGACTTCAAAATCTGGTGTCTGTCTGAACCTTCTGCTCAGTGCAGGGAGGTGGTGTCTCTGCATCTGCATCTGCAGTCGCACTGAAAAAAACAACTCCCAACCCCACTGAGACGTCCAGCTCTGTCCCTATAACGCATATTAAATGTCAGAGATGGATGCCTGTGGACATTTCTAGAGATGAGAGCAGTACAGGGAGGTGGTGGGTCTGATTTACATGACTTGAGCCAATTCACAAGAGACCTGCACTAGAGTCAGTAAGATCAGTAAAAATGAGAAGAAACATATTTCGTGTTAAACAGGTTGTTTTTGAAAGTCAGGGCTTGAAATAGGCTAAATAAAGCATTATTTCATTGATTTTTTTATAACAGACCTGTTTTAAAAGACCTCTTTTACAACATGGTAATTGAGTAAATAGCCTCTTTTGTTGTCCTCGCAGCGCGATAGTTATGCTGTAGGCTAATATTGGGGGGCAAATTAATTGTAATTTTAAATTAATAATAAAAGTAACTTCATAATAATAATAATAGGCCTAATAAAAATAAGAATGTAACAGGCCTACATTAATTGGAAATGCCAAATCCTCTTAATATTGCCAATAATGGATGTTTTTGACAATATCTCTGTCTATCCTTCTATACAAGATCATCGTCTTTCGACGCACCCCAGCAAGGGGAGATTATCACTGGGCAGACAGCACATTGCCTGTTATGTCAATTGGGCTGTCTTGTTGAGTGCAGTGGCACTGAGAACGTTATATTTCACACACTTTAAGCTCTATTATTTTCCAAAAATAATAGGATTAGTCCAACGAATCGTTCGGTTTGTAATGCGTACCGAGCCGAAAGCCTCGTACCGATCGTACATCTTTTTTCCCTTCACAGGTATTGAAAGGCTCTAAGAAGCTCTCCATGTCGGTCTGTTCTATGGGACGGATCCCAGGTGGTTACGTGACCAATCACGTGTACACATGGGTGGACCCTCAGGGCCGCAGTGTGTCCCCACCACCAGACTTGGTGGAGCAGCATGGCTTAGGAGGAAGACACTCGGACATCCAGCAACATGGCCACACACACATTCGGCACGAGGGTGCTGAGAAGAAGGTGAGTGTAAATGGCCGCTCATGTTGACAGATTGAGTGGAACGTACTGTAAGCCATTTAAAATTCAGGGTGATGTTGTAAAGTGCTAAACATCTGTGGCTTTTCCCTCTACGTGTTGTGTCACTCAGTTTATTCATATTTAAAATGACAGCTCTAACGAGTGTAGAAATGATTGTAATGCCTCAGTGATTCCTTTCTGCTAACTGCAAACCAGCTCTGCAGGGTTTTTTTTCTCTGTAGGTGCATTAACACACACACACACACATTCATCAACGTTCCCCACTATGCCCTCTCACACCTTCATCCCATATTCTGCCTCTTCAGCTAAAAACACCCAAAGGACAGCAGTCACCAATCACAACACTGTTGACAAGGTCTGAAAAGCCCTAAACAGTTGCCACTAAATGTACTAAATACAACATCTGTCAGTGACTCACAAATTTAAAAATGTATCATCAGAGGTTTATATTGCATATCTAAAGGTTCCTTTCCATATGGAAGAGTTTTTTGGCCATGTGGCATCACATATGTGTAATACTCACTGCACTGAGCCAGAAAAGAGAAAATAAGTAAAAAATAAAAAGTGGAGAAAAATCACAGCTAATTAAAAACAGCTAAATAATCATATTGTTAGAGAGATATATTTTATGTATATTTAATAATAATATTAAATATTAATATTTTTTTTATAAAATAATGCTAAATAAATTTGACTTAATTCACGACAGATGCGGACCTTATTTTGGACCTTAAAGGGATAGTTTACCCAAAAATGAAAATTTTGTCATCATTTACTCACTCTCATGTCGTTCCAAACCTGCAGAAGGTTCTTACTTATGTTGAACATAAAAGAAGGTATTCTGAAGAACGCTGGTAATCAAACAGTTGATGGTCCCCATTGACTTCTATAGTATTTCTTTCCCTATGGAAGTCAATGGGGACACCAACTGTTTGGTTCTTCAAAATTCTTCAAAATATCTTCTTTTGTGTTCAACATAAGAAAGAAACTTACACAGGTTTGGAGCGACATGGTTGAGTAAATGATCACAAAATTTAAATTTTTTGGGTGAGCCATTCCTTCAACTGCCTATAAAACCTATAATGCCATAAACTCAAACACAGAGATTTTAACTCATAATAACTGTCTAAACTTCAGACAGTGGTTAATTCAACAACAAAAACTGTTTGTTTCTTCAGATTTGATTATGGATGACTCAAGGTATCCCTAATTACAAGCACTGACAGTGATCTATTTGTTTTGGATGGAGGCAGTGGAGCATGTTAGCTGCAGAGATTCTTTAGCAGGGGTCTGTGCTGTTTTGGCTCGGATGTGGGGCTGCTGAAAGAGTATTTCAGGCACGCTTTGGGACAAACTCACCTGAAATGCTCTCTATGTCAATGTGATTGATATGACCCATTTGAACTATCATCTGAGTTCAGATGAACTCTCCAAATCCATATTACCCATTTATCACACTACGCGTAATGCATGAGGAATGAATAAGGATGTTTGTGTACTGAATTGTGTAGACACATGTACATTTGTGTTTAATAATATTGGTATTTTAGTGCTGTCTGCAGAGCTGACATTTAAGGTCATGAGACACTTTGAGTTCTTTGTAGATCCTGCCAACAAGCAGTACATTACATCAGTGTAACCAATCAGACAAAACTATGAGGGATTGTGAAACGCCCATGACTCTGTAAGAGGTCAGAAAGTGGCTGCATCATTACGCTACAAACAGAAACAGAATGTACCCTCACAGTTAGTCTGAATAATGCTGAGGAGAATCACATCTGAATGAGAACTAATGAAACATAATCAGCTCAAACCCACAGTCAAGCCCATAGAGAGGTGATAAACACAGCTTTAATTGATTTGTTGGTAAATGTTCATCAGGGTTTACATTCCGCAGTGGTTGGTTGTGCTGCATTCCAGACTTGAATCTTATTGGTATTTCATTCAGGTCGAACATCACTAGAATCCTGATGGGTGGGTGAGTCAATTTATAGTCGCCTCCTCTTCATTGCCTCAGCATTTTCCTTTAGTAATGGGCCGTCCATAACTGATGAGCGAAATGAAGTGTGCAACCACAATCTCAACTAGGGGGTAAATATCCCACCCGCTAACCAATAATCCACTGTGTCGTACATGTTCAATTAAAGTACTGGATACCTGCTGCTTTGAAGCAGTGCCTGTAAAATGTGCAGTAGTGTGTCTATATTTAGTATGTACTGTAAATGATTTCAATATACAGTCATTGTAAGGAGATTTTGTTCAATTCATTTATGTTCCAGGTTTAAACTTTTTTTATGTACTTGTTATTTGAGAAGATAATGAAAATATTAAAAATTTTCCAGACATACCTCTATATTCTCTAGTGGACATTGTTAGTGAAAATAAATATACTGTATAAGTAACACTGTGAAAAGCATTTTACAAGACATTTTCACAGGGGCGAAAGTGTCTAAAGTTAATGAAACTAATAAATGTATCCAATTACAAGAGATTACAGATGGAAAAAAAACAAAGAAAAAATATTTAAATTAAACATACAGCATAAATTATACATTTGTTAATGCAGCCATATTCTAGTGACAATGAAAGTGCAAAGCTGAGTTTGGAATCTAAGATGAATCTAGAAATATGTAGTTGTGATTTATGCATTGAATTCAACAAAAACTCCACCATTATCGGCAGGTTTTGAAACACTTGTGGCAGACGTCACAGCTGTTTTTCATCTCATTTGTATAAAGCTGAACTTTTGGACACTTTCAACCCTTTCTTAGCTATCAATCCCAAAGTTTCCCCTGGGAGCCTATTGCTCAGCTGGGGAATGAATTGGACGTGTACTGTTAGATTGCTTTAGGAGTTGCGCTGTTGTGAAGATTGTTAGTGAATACATAAAGAAGTGAGATGAGCATGATAATATACAAATGTGTGTGTTCTCTCCCAAGGTGAATATCTCACTGGATGATGGGCGATCTCTGGGTTTGATGATCCGTGGAGGTGCTGAGTATGCTCTGGGCATTTATATCACCGGAGTGGACCGAGGGTCTGCTGCAGAGTACAGCGGACTAAAGGTAAAATATCTTGAGTCACAATTTGAGAACTTAGCTTGACAAATATTAGACTATTTGAGAGCTTACTATGACTTTAATACAATTATTTGTGCTTCGACTCAGACGTGAGCTGATTGCTTGTGACAAGTCTTTTTTCAGTCTAAATCTTTTTTTGGATGGGAGCAGTGTGCAGTGATTTGTTAATAAGGTTGCTAGAAGACATCAGTCAATCGGTGATTCAGTCAGTCAGTGATTCATCAATAATAATGTCTTTGAAAACAGCTCATTTACTGGGTGCAAAATTTACATGCCATCTGACATCTGACAGGAAAGTTAATCATGTTTGAAACTGCAAGTCATTGTGTTTTGACTGGAAGTATTCTTCATCTGTTCGCTTAAAACAAACATAAATTGTTTCAGACACGTTGACATCTGATTTTATTTTTTTGAAAAGCCGCAAGTGGCCAAAAGTGTTGCTGGGGTTCGGCATGACTGCATTTAGTGTGTCTAATTAAATTTGTGGTGTGAGTATATTGGTTGAGGTAGCCTCTGCCAAACGGGAAGATGTAGAAACAAAGCGACACTAAATCCAAAGCTGGCCTCATAAAGATTGAGCGAGCTCTTAACAATTTGGCATCAATCCATGGACAAAAAGATGAAAGATGTTTCCTCTTTCTCCATTCAGCTGGAGAATGGACTGGGTAGGCTTTTTGGAAAATATCACAAGCCTGAGTCTTCATCATAGCATCAGTCTGCTTAATCTGTTGAGATGAATTGCTTTGTTCGTAATAATCAACTCTTTGTGTTTTTATTTTTTTTATTTTACATGATATTACCAGTCTTCTTCCTCAGTTTCTGTCTCTCTTTGTAACCTTATGTGCTTGACTTATTCGGTGATTGGGCTTCAGCAACTACCTCTGCCCCACCAGAGACAGATAAATATTTTACGTCACCTTTTTGGTAATGCAGCTCCGTGATTCTGCATGTTCACAACCATTAATTTGTATTCTCGCCGCATTGCTGCATGGCAAAAATATGAACAAAAGGGTTGATTTGTAATCGTCTCATGCCAGGGCTGGTGTTTACTTGTGCTGGTGATAAAAAGTCAGACATTTCATTTCAGGATAGTGAGACAACACAACATTGAGACAGTTCTGTAGAACGTATTCTGGACCAGGATGGCAGTGTTAGAAGATCTGGTATATCTGCACTGAAATGACAAGAATCACTCATCTGAATGCAGAAACGTAAAGATTTTGTAAAGGGAGGACAGATGGTTATATCTATAGACCAACAGAATCAAGGTTTGGTTGGGTAGCATGGCTGTTTGGTGTTAGTTGCAGCTCTGGTGGTAGATGCTGCAGCTACACCAGTTGGCTGCAGACAGCATCTTTCTCCATTAATAGCCATTCAACAATTACATATACTCTGATATTTCATTGTATTATAGGCCTGGTAAATGGAGTGCTCTTAATAGCTCAAAATGGATTGTTGGAGATGCTTTTCTCTGTCTACTGTCTCTTAACGTCACAGCTCAGGATAGTTGCAAGTGGCTTGGACTGTAGTTTTGTTGTGCCATTAGCTGATCGTGACATTTTTTTCACTGTTGCTTTATCTCTAGAGCAGAGTTTTTAAAATCAGGTCTATGGACCCCCAGAAAGCATATTATTATTATTATTATTATTATTATCAGTAGTAGTAGTATATATTTCTTACTGTTTATTTATGGTTTCATTCCGCTTTCATGATCAGTGCAGTATAAAAACTAGCTTATTTTATTATAAGCAGTATGTTTATCTTTATAATATTAAATAACAGTATGATATTTTATTGTCTGTTTTTTTTTCAGTATAAATGGCTATATGTGAAATATATTGGTATATGCTATGTGTACTGTATACCAATATATACTATGTACTGCTATTTTTTTTCAACCCAGGCTCATTCGAAATACGTGCCTCTAAATACATTTCTGCAACACTGTTAATACGTACCTTACTGCACGTTTCGAGGCAGTTTCAAAGTGAAACGTCCAGTGAGTGGCGCTAAAATGCGGTTTCAATACGTTACCCTGGCACGTATTTGTTACGTTGATATAGGCACGTATTGCTGTGTTTGTATTACGTTGCTTCAGGTATTGCGGTGGTTCATAATTCAAATATCTGAGGAGTGTTACTAAAAGTTATTACTCTATCGTGTTAGAAATATCCTCTACACCAACCCAACCCTAAACCTACCCGACAGTGTTAACAAATGCAAAAGTGATATAAAAACACATTTGTTGATGCAGCTATTTTAACTTCCTTCTGGGGATTTTAGTTGTTTTGTGGGATTTTGTAGGGTTCGTACTGGAGCTCGAATGAAATATCGTATCACGTGAGCTACCGAGCAAACCTACTGAATTAGAAAACTCATGCATATGAATCTGTATATGTGACAACACATTCAAAAGTATCAGTTTTTAAATCTCGGAGCATGTTAAAATTGTTTTGAATTCATAACATAATATTCCTCAAATAATTATGTGAAAATTAGGCTTTAATAATAGAAACTGTGGATGTGCAAATCATACTTTGTGTGAAAAGAAATAAAAGTTGTCTGAGTTTTACTGCCACTAGTGTTCATTTCAACTGGAAGCTGCATCGATTTGTAGGTACGTTTTTTGAGTTTTACAGAAATGTTGGCAGAGGCACATATTTTCAATGAGCATATGTTGTTTTTTCCACACTGGAAACATTACATTTATGTCACATTTATGCATTTGCCTAACACTTTTATCTGAAGCTACTTGCATTGCATTCCGTGTATACATTTTACACGTAGTACCTGCTGTGCCACAACTTCGATAGATGTATCTACTTTAAAGAAGGTCCACCTTGCAGGCAGCAGACAGTGAGGTAAGAGAACATTTGTTTGTGATTATTGTATGACTTATGAAAGGTTAAAACCACTTTTAGGCTGATATTATTAGCTTATACAAAAAGAGCTCTTGCATAACGTAGACATACAAAAAACCTTGCATACACACCTGTGCTTACGTTATACCACATGTGATGAATGTCACTGAAGTTTCTACCTCCATATTGCAGCTTTCCCAGAAATTAATGGGAAAAGGTCCCACTTTTTTCCGTTTAGTTGCATATTGCAATTATCAGCCCCAATAATCACGAGTCTTTCCTTGCGATAGATTTGAACCTTACTGTATTACAAGAACACATAAATCTGCTTAGCTCAACAGTGTTCTTTTGGACGCACAACTGTTGCTGTACTGCTCTAATGGAGAGCGGTGGTTGCGATGAGGAGATGAAAGATTGACTGCTTGCTTTTTTGGAGAGGCTTTTCATTTTGCTCTCTCTATAATTGTTTGGGTTTTAGTGCTTCTTCAATGAACCTCTCATCAGTGGACCAGAGGTTCCACTCAAGAACTCCTCTAAACACCAGTCTACTCTCAAAATGTCTAGACACACTTACCATGAACAATATGCTTAATTAAAATTTAAAAAGCTATGAGAATAAGAGGCAAATGTTTTGTGTCTTAATAAAAAGATTTATTGGGCAAGTGTGTTTACCTATATGGAATTTACGTGACTTGCAGTACAATGACGATCTATATACATTTTCATGTACAAACATCCATTTTGCTGTTTGAAAAAAATATATTTAGCATGATATTACAAAGGCAACATGTTGTTTTTGAAATTTAAATAATAAGATTTTATTTTGTCACTGTCCTGAAGCAAATGCCACTGTTTTATTTTATTTTGTCACTGTCCTGAAGAAAAATAATTAATTATGTTGACAGCGCATCTTTTTTTACTACCCACTTTTAGAGAAATATTTAGCTATTTATTTAATACAGTAAAAAACGTAGTATTGTGAAATATGATTACAATTAAAAATAACTGTTTTCCATTTTAATATATTTTAAAATGTAATTCATTCACACGATATCTGATTTGCTGATTAGCTGCTCAAATAATATTTCTTATTATCAACATTGTTGAAAACAGTTGTTGCTTAATGTTTTAGTGGAAACTGTGATACTTTTTTCAGGATTGTTTGATGATTAGAAATTTCAGAACAGCATTTGTTTGAAATAGAATATTTTTTGTAAGATTATAATTGTCTTTAATGTCATTTTGACATTTTTGATCAATTTAATACATCCTTGCCTATAGTGTGTGTGTGTGTGTGTGTGAAGAACAAAGCAGTGTTCCTCAGTGAAGACCACATTTTCCACAAAGTTTTGGATCCTCCTACTAGCTCTTTTTTAGTTAGAGCTTCTGGCAAAACTCCTGGCCTTTGAACTCATTCCATAATTCCTTTCTTCTGAACCGCATTTCCCTTCAAGCAGCCACCCCCACCATTTCCCAAAAACCCTTTCCCTGTGTGCTGAATTCAGAGCCATGTAGATAAAAACTTTCAGCTGCGCTGGAGGTAAAACTGACTGATGGCTCGGCATCTGTCCCATCTGCGTAGCTCAACACTGGGCCTAATTAATGTCCGTTCCCCTCGGAGATGAGCTGGGCCCACCTGGATCTGTGGCGGACGTCCGTCAGACACATTTATCTGTGCCTCACCACTGCCGGGGTCCGGTGCAACTGTAGCTGACAGATGGATGTGCGAGGCCCGAGCAGTATGTTTGTATATTTAAGGAGTGGGCCTGAAGCCTGCCTGTGGTATAATAACTTTGTCTGAGTCTTTTATATTTGTTTCATTTAGACCCACCTGGAGAACACAAAGAGACAGCCAGAGGCGGCCAGGGATGGAAATAGAGCTACAAAATGACCTAGTGAGAAGCCTCACAAGAGCTTATATGGGTCATGTCTATGTCCGGCATAGTTATTGCTCCTTAAGGTGTTTCAGTCTTGATTTGGGACTGACCCAAGCTCTCATAATAAGTCACATATGAAAATCCCATTTGTGTATAGGGATTTATTAGAGTACATAAAGGAGGATGAAGCAAGATTAAGCTTGTTTGATTTTAATGGACACATGGTTGCTTTATATATAACACATAGACTGGCCCTGAAAAAAATGTCTGAATCGTTGCATTTTCTGAGACATTTTTGTAATTTTATCCAACTTGTCTTAAGGTAATTTTTAGTGGATGTATATAGTAGGTTCACACACAGTAGGTGTTGTACCAGATTTATAATAATTATATACATTATAATAATTTTCTATTCTTTTTTGTTTTAAAAAGTGTTTATGCTTTATTTTAAAATAAGTGTGACTGTTTAATGTTTGGTTATTGATTTAGTCTCTAAAAAGTATTTTAAATCAGAACTTAAGCTGGTGTAAGATTTATTATTATTATTAATAGTACTTATTGTTATTTAATTTTTTATTTAATTTGGCTTAAGTGTCTAAATACATTTTAATGCACACAGGGTGTGTATAGTTAACATTTTCATTGCGCTGTTGTCATATTTTAGTGCTGTTAACGGTCTAAGTCCATTCTTGTAATGTATACGAACAAGTAACGCATGTCTCATTGTGTTTATTTTAATGTTTTGCCCTCTCAGCTGTTTAACATTACTGCATTTGCTTTCATACATTTGTGTGCTGCATGTTTAATGTTAGTGTTGATTGTCCCCAAAGGATTAATAAAGCATATAGTCATGTAGAGGGCTATTAGAGGAGAGTGGGATGGAGGGTGGAGAATATGGTGTAATGGTGCAGAGGGTGGAGGAGTAGTCAGGAAAAAATAGAGGGATGCAGAGCGCAGCAGAGTGTTAGAGAGTGTGATAAAGGTGAAGAAAGGTTGGTAGAAGAATGCCAGTGGTTTCCCTTCTGTGAGTAAATGAAGGATCCTTGAGTTCCTGCAGCTTATAAATCAGCCTCTCTCGCTCTCCGTCTCTGTCTCTCTCTGTCTTTCTTTCACTATCCCTCTCTCTCTACACCAGTGAGTTATAGTGCGTTCTGGCTGCTGACTCTACTGCATGAAGAACGTTTGCACAGAGAGGAAACAGACACACATCGATAACTAATCTCTCTTTATTATTTCTCCTTTGCTGAGGAGAACAAAAGGAGGAATGGAAAAGGTTTGGTTTGCACTAGTGATCGAAGAAATGTTGGGCAAACAAAAATCAAGTTATGTCAATTTTTTTTTTTTCCAGTGAATATCCAAGGTATTTTTTTCAAGGAGGGTCTAAAAGGGGGACAATCTCCTCTTCAATTTGAAGAGTGGTTTGCCATTTCCTCCTCACTGTTAAAATCCTGGGCCTTTCTGTTTTGGTTCTTTCTCATTTCACAGAACATCCATCCATCATTTAGAACTTGTCTTGCTTAGACAAAAACTGGCAGGGTATTTATTTTATAGACTAGATGAAAAAAGTCAGGACATCGCGTCGCAGCCTTGAAATACTTGAAATATGCTGTAAAACAATAGACTCCAGAAAAATTTACGCTGAACAGTTACAGAAATAACGTGTTTAGTGCTTGCTTTGTCCCTGAAATGGAATCTTTACCCTTATATACGGTATTGCAGCCTCATCCGTCTGTATATAGCTCACCCATGAAAATTTTGTCATTATTCCCATGTAACAAAAGAAAAGAATTTTTCAAGGATGTTTATTCAGCTTTTTTCCATACAGTTGTTCATAGTGACCACATCTTTAAGTCATTACAATAACAGCGTACAGGTTTGTAATGACATGAGGGTCAGTAAGTAATGATAGAATTTCAACATTTGGGTGAACTATCCCTTTAATGGATTTATGACATGAGCTATTAAGATGTGAGATGATTTAGACACAGTAAAACAATAGTGTTATAGTCATTGATTGTTGTCCCACTGTGCGGAACTGCTCAGAGTTTTTCATGAATTATGTTCATTATATTGATTCACAGAAAAACACCAATATTCAGCTATGACCGAGTAAGTTTAATGAGAACAGATTGAGCTCTTTTATTTGTAGCTTGTAACTGAATAATTTCCAGTGAATGCTCCTCTTTCTCTTCATTGTCTACTCCCTCACTTCCTGTCAGTCTGTTACTGAGGGAATTTGGAAACGGGACAGATGATATTCATAACTGTCTATCTGCCACACTTTGCAAATGCTCTGGCAATACAGATTAAATTATTTCATGTACAAATCACACTGAAGGGACAGCTTGTTTATCAGTTATCAGCTGTAATTGAAATCTGTACGTGTAAATTTGCTGGCAGCTCTTTCAAACAGGTTCCTGTGGTGCGTGGGCCCTGCGCTGTTGTGCCAGGCATTGTTGCGTTTCATTTTGTCTCATTTGGAGTGTCTCTCTGTCTCCATCTTTGTAGGTAGGGGATCAGATTCTGGAGGTCAATGGATGTAGCTTCCGGAGCATTTCTCATGACGAGGCCGTGCAGATCTTGAAGAATTCCCGCCACATGCTGATGACCATAAAGGACGTGGGGCGGCTGCCTCACGCACGCACTGTGGTAGATGAGACCAAATGGATTCCCAGTGCACAGATCGCTGAAAGCTCGGCCAATAGCAGCACCCTGAGGTAAAGCTTCAATACAGTTTTTCCAAAAGGAAACATGAGTTTTTCTTTTAGAGAGCTGGAGTTCTCATCTGACCTCTTTCTTTCAGAGCTCAGGATCTCAGTTGTGATTCATTTGAAATATGTCATTCATACGGCACCAAAATGGAATTTTATCAGCAAATAGATTTGCAACCTATGACACTGTTGTTGTGTCAGGCTGAAAAAGTGCCATGTTTTGATAGAGCTACACTTGATGTACAGTATGAAAATTTTCAGAAACGTTTCTCCCAAAATTCCTTCGGAGAAATAAATGGCATGAAGACAGACATACTGTAAATAAGACAATTGTTGACATACAATGAGAGTACAGAACTATAACATTAATGTTGATGGCATTGACCAGATACTGTAATGTGCTTTTGTAAGAATTTTAGTAAAAATGTTTGAGTCATATTGTTGAAAGCTCTTCTACAACTTTAAAAGAGACGTGAGATTACTTGATTTTCTCAGGAATTTACCATTAATCTTGTGCCGTTCGAACAATGTAGATATACAAAAGAATGGGAATTTTCTTTCCTATATATGCCAAAACCTTTGATTTCCTTTGATTTGAGTTGAGATGCTTTCTTCTTTTTCTTTCACCTTCTTTTTGTTAGAAATGTAATAAAGCACTGTAATATACAGTATGATTGGTGGAAAAAAGTCTCAATTTGTGATTGCATGTTAGGAGGTAAAATAACAATCATTTAGAGACCATTTGCTTCTGCATGCTGAAATCTGCCTTAAGAGTCACTCATTTTAATAGGTGATTATGAAATAAAATAATTAGATCTAACACTGTTTAATGATCCTTTACCTAATGTAATTTAGACAGTTATTTGGAAAATTAATTCATTTCTTTCCATTACTGTAATAGCTCCACTTTATGCAGTATTTCAGCTTTCCTCTGAAATTCAGCTGTGGTCTAGCTCTTTTACTAAATTATTCTCAGGTCAGTGAATCTAGTCATACAGATATAAATATAGCAGTGAGATGGTTTTAAAGCTAGATGCAGATGCTATTGTTAGATGACGTGCCTTAGGCAGTGATGGTTGAAATATATGTATGACATGCTAGTGGGATGACAGTCGCACTATGACTCACAGCAGGGATCTCGTCTCTCTTGCTCTCTCAATGGCCCAAATGGAAATGGGCTGATTGGGATCTCTGGAGGGTGTGCTCATTTCTAAAGTGCTCCCCTGGAAATCCAGCAAGGTGCCTTTTAGTTCCATGCTTCATTAGTCTTGTCTTCTAAGATGCATTTTGATTACTTTCTTTTGTTTCCACTATATAAGTAAGTCAGTCTCATTACTAGGGCGCACTGTATGATATGGAAATCAAATATTAAGTAAGGTACAATGTATAGCCAGTCGACCATCACAAAAAAAACCATTCAGAGTGATCAAGACCTTAATATGAAGCATAACGCTTATTATAAGGTACTTGCCAAATAAATTGCTACTTGTACATAAAACAATGATTTGAATTTTTACTGCTCATAAAGCTTCTCCTAAGAAAAATAGTATGTTATAATAGAAAACTAGTTTGCTTAACAATGAGATGACACTGTACTAGTATTACAATATTAATTATTAATCTCCATTCTGAGTTACAGGTTTTTTTCCTTTTTGATTCACAATATGTAACCAATTAGCTATTCTTCTGTTGGTATGAAAAGAGAAACCATGGAGTGATATGTGAGATGTGAAAGTATGGTGCTAACTGTTAAATATCTGACTACTTAATGACTCTTGGAGATTGACCAATCAGAAACAAGTATTGTAGAGGGTCTTGTCATAATAAAGTTAGCTTATGCACTATACATTTTACTTAAAATCTCTTTCTCTCCTAACAGTGTTTTGCCTGTTGATGTTGGAGCAGGAAATTTAGGAAAGGTAAGGTACAAAAATGCAATTTACAAATACAAACCTATTTGAATTGTTTACATTTCATTCAAGCATCCAGGGTTAATGTTCTATTTAATATGCCATTTTATGGGTTTCCTTCCAAGTAATGAGTCTGAGAAATAAGAATACAAAAAACTGATATTAAGGTCAGTGTGATATTGAAAATAGCAATGTATTGGCTCCACATCATGGTGTCTACCCACAGATCAAAGCAATCAAGCTTTTTAGTGTGTAAATTGAATAAACATTGCTATCTCAGAGTAAACACACTGTGTGTGTGTGTGTGTGTGTACACGTGCATTGTGCCTATGGCTGCTAACAGTGTCTGCCACACATTGCATGGTCTAATGTCTTTGGAGGTTTTATCTGATGGTTGTTAAAGGATTGTCTTTTTCACAGCTGTAAGGCTGTGATCTCTGACTAACTCTCTCACATCACTCTAATACTGAGTGCAAAGGACAGCTCTGAGACATCAAACTGCTCTGATTGTGTGAAGCGTCTGTCTCATCTGCTGAAGGCAGGGAGGAACACTTGCATCCTGCTGGGCAAATCAAAGCTCTCTTAGGGTTTGAGTGGCCTTCTCTGAGCTGTGGAGCACACATGATGTTTATCCACATGGCTGGAGTTATATTTTATCCAGGGTGACTAAAGAATGGTTAAAGGACCCTGTGGAAGAGAAGGCGACAGGGAAATTGCTGCATATGAAACTTTTTGTGTGATTGTCACTAACTTAGTTCAATCTTCCATCCCAAAAATGAACTTTTGAAGTGAATGGCTTTCTTTACCGGAAATGATTATGGATTTGATGGCAGGCGCTTATGTGTCCTTACCTTCTCTTGTAACAGCCTTCTATTCCATTTCCCATGCTGCGCATTTCAAGACCTGTCAGAGGACTTTGGCACAAGTGCAGGATTTCTGAGACCCATTTATGTTCAAGGTGACCTACAGGATTGACAAGGATCTTCACTGAAGTAGTATTATAAACATATAGAGGGATGAGCCATTATCTGCAGCAGAGAAATAGAGGTGTCACTCAAGAGACTTGGAAATACAGCCTCACTCACACAGCAGTGATGTTAAACAGCGATAAACTAAAACGTAGGCTGTTCACAGTCATATTATTGTTATAGCTGTGCATATCATGTTATGCTGTGGAGGAAGGTGGTTGCCTTTTTAGGGTTCTCGTGGTCATGGAAAGCCTGAAATATCTGGGAAATTTAGCTATAGGCCTTATTAATAAATGTCAAGGTATTAATAAATTAATATAATAAATTTAAAAAACTCTTATAGTAAAATCTTGGAGGTAGTCATGGATTATTTAGTGAATATAATTTTTTTCTGGCTATGCTCAGCAGTAAAGTATTTAATTGTCTAGTATTTTTAACCAGTATTTTTACCTTGGTCAGAAAGCTGTAGAGAGCCTGTTCAGTGGCTTTAAATAGACAGTTCACCTAAAAAAATCATTATTTATTCACCCTTATGTAAAGCTTCTTTCCTCCATTGAAAAAAAATGTAAAACATAATTGTGACATTTTATCTTACAATTCTGACTTTACATCTTGCAGTTCTGATTTTTCTTCTGAATTTTTAGATGCGTGACCTGACCGCATGCACATGCAGAATTGTAAGCGGAAAAAAGTTGGCTAAAATATGAAATATGTCATTCCAAACTTATATGACTTCATTTCTTCTATGGAACACAAAAGAAGATGTTTGAACAATGTTGGTAACCAAATAGCTTTAGTGATCATTAGCGATGACACAATTTTGATGACACAATAATTAATAATATGAAAAGTTATTTTCTGTAGCTTTTGTAGTCAGGTATATCCCTTGTGAGATTTTTGAAGACATTGGTAGAAAGATGTGTGTTTTTTTAATATGTGCTTTTAGAGGTTTTACTGTATTCATATTAATCCTGCAATTCAATATCAAGCCAGACAGTTATGAGCGTATCACATCAAAAATGTGCAGTGTTGTTTTGTCAGGAAAAGAAAAGAGAACCGATTTCAAACTCGCAAATCAAGCACCACGGCTCATTGTGTCAGAGCACCCACACTAACCACTAAGCCACTGCTCTGACTCATGCACACTGTTAACTATGTAAATAAATCGTTTTTCTAATGTTGCATGGCAAACAGTTTTTAAACCCATGATGTTTTTCAGATAAATGTAGATTAAAAGCTTTTCTCAAATTAAGCCATCGATTTATCTTGAGCAGCCACTGTGTTTCCTCTCACAGTAATTAGCTAGTTCATAATTGTGGATTGGAGACAAGGCATTCTAATTCATTGTTACTCAGACGATTACAGTCAGAACTGCTTTAGGCTTACACAATTACATTTGAATGAAGACAGTAAAATGCATGCCGCGATCAATGCTGAAACATAAATTAAGTGGTAATTTATTTGCTAATTTGTTGTTAATCCTTGTGCTAAAAAGGTAAATGTTGGCATCTATAAGTTATGGAGGTTTAGAGTCAACATAGTTATGCTTTGTCACATTTAAGGTTGAGGTAGAGAAGTGTTTTGACATTATTTCCTGGAGCATAAAAGCTGAACTTACAGGAGACAAGGGGAGTGATTGCTTCAGAGACCTTTTCTATGGTTGTTGGACTCAAATTGTATTTTGTCTCAGTAACCTTAAGCTGTTTGTTTAGCTTGTTTGGTTGCGCGCGAATAACCCCTCTCAGTCCCAAACATGCTGCTTTAGGCTGGGCTGCCTGCTGCCCTCCCCTCCTGTCCCCTGCGCCTCGGACCTGGCACACTTTTATTTTGTTGGAATGAACCTAAATCTTCCATCATTCAATGGGCAGACGAGTGGGCCTTGTCCTTCTAGAAAGCTTGACGGAACAGATACAATACAAGCTGTCCATCATGTGTAGCCTGAAGAATCAGAGCTTCAGCAAGCCTGAGCAAACAACTTCAATGGGACTTATGTAGGTCACTCAGATTACACCTGGTTGAACACTATTGTGTGCCCTGAGTGCCAGTCTCCCCTCTCTCTGTCTGTGTCAGTAGGTTTACTGTAGTGTTGGGCAAAATACCAGTTCAAACTGTAAACTGGTTTGAATTAGGCACACGGTATGCTTTTTTTAAAAAAAAAACGGCATACTGGTACAAGTGGCTAAACAACGTAGACAGCATCCTGAAATGAGAGGGGATGCATACACTTCTGACTAATGGTTGGAGAACTTTTAGAAATATTAATTACACACAACTAATTCTTTAACTGGGTAAATAAACCAACTGTAAATAGTCTTTAATGCCAAGTTCACACTGCACTAATTTTAGCCCTGATTTTCACTCGCCGACAAATGCTCAAAATTGGAGGCAAATTGGTGCTCATTCACGCAAGTGAAAATCATGCAGTGTGAATTATCAAAGACGCAATCTGAGAGTATTGCAGGTATGCTAAATATCTGGACCTGTCGGCGATTCAAAATCCTGTGTGAAATGAATTCTGACTGAAAAATACATCGGCGATGATACTGCCAATAGAGCAAGATAGAGCAGATACAGGGCAGTGGGAAGTTTGGGGAGGAGTTATGTGAAACATAGTTTGCGGACCAAACAGAGTAGTCGGCAAATCTTCCTATTGTAAAGTCATGCAGTGTGTAACCTCCTGTCACTGATCCATCGTGCAACGAAAACACAGCAGCAACTGAATGGTGATCCAACAACTTTGAAAATCGTGCAGTGTGAACTCGGCATAACAGAGGCAAGAGACATTGAAGACGAATGCAAAAAGGAGAAAATACTGTAGCAAGCAGAGCAAACTCACTTCACCATGCGTGAAATATTGGAACAAAATCCTAAATACTGAATTGGGGTTGGGAGTTTATATAAATGTATCCCTGAGGGGAACTGACTGTCTTAAAAAAAGTTTAGGTGGTATTTTCTTTTCATCTTACCTTCATATAATGGATATTAACGTGGTATTTAAAGCGCAGGGCTGCTTTGTTTGCAGCAGTAACCAAGGAAATGCTGCATGGCTGCTGTTCCATAAGTGCCACCTGCTGTCAGAGAGTGGATTTGCGTCTTATTCAGTTTATCTGCTGTTTTTGTTTTGTGCGGGCATGTTTAATGTAGCATAATTTCACAAAGCTAAGGTCAGACCATTCTGTTTTTGTTTCATATTTTGAAATTATAGATATGTCATTTTGCTTTCTTTCATGTTGCTTCATGTTACATGTGTTGTAAACTACATAGAGCACAAGATGTGTAGTGTTAGCAAATTGCAGAGATCTTTAAGATTTGGCTGCACAAGTGTTTTCAACATTGATAATGAGAAATATTTCTTGAGCAAATCAGCATAATCAACACTGAAGCCTGAAGTAGTAATGGCTGCTGAAAATTTGGCTTTGCCACCACAGAAATAAATAATATTTCAAAATATATTCATGTATAAAAAAGTGATTTTAAATTGAAAAACAGGCTATTTCACAATATTGCTGTTTTGACTGCATTTTTGTAAATGCTGCAAAATAAATGCAGCCTTGCTGAGCATAAGAGACATCTTTAAAAAACATAAAAATTGCACTGACCCCAAACTTTTGAATGGTATTGTGTATGTTTGTGATTTCTGGAGTGTGAGTAAAAAACTGGATTGAGTGATCCGTTTCTTTAAGAATTAATATAGTGTTTTACAGAGAACAGAGAACTCTTTCTTTGTCTGTGTCACTCCCACATATTTTTATAGATTGTTTGATTGTCTAACCGAATGCATCACATTATCATGACAGAGAGGGTCTGTCTAATCTTCCTGTTCTTGACGTAACTCTCTTAGTCCTGTATCCAGCTCTGAGTCATAACTAATTTCAATAAACAAAGTCAGACCTTGTGACATCAGCATCCATATTCATTGTCATTGTAATGTACAATACTTCCTGTAAAATCACTATGACTCTTCATACTTGAAAAACAGCTAGAAATATCTCAGTTCAGCAGTAGTCATGGTGCATGTTTGTTTTTGGGGCCGAGTCTGTCAGTAGGGTGCTTGTGTATGTGCGTATAAACTTGAGAGTTAAATTGGCAGAGACACTCTTATCCTGGGCTATTGATTAAGGCTGGCACAGTGGAACGCCAAGGGACAGTTTTAGTGATCAGGGCTGTGGATCAGCAATATCCAGGAATGCGGGCAGTAATGAGGGATGGATGGTCCTCTCCAGACTCCTGCCATCATCAGTCTAGGCTTTTTGAGATAAAGTGCAAACCAGAGTGCCAAATGAAACCTGCTACTGTCCTTCATGTAAAATGAGATTTTTTGGCTGATATGAATGTTTAAAATCTGCTGTATGATAATCTATTTGTGCAAGCTATTAAGATTTTATAGCAAATTACATCTTTCCCCCCTTGGCACAGTTCAAACTTCTGGACTCAGGGCCTCATAAGATATACATAAATTACCTACATGTGGATGTTCGATAATTTCCCAAATGTTCCTTTGAACAATTTATAAAAAGTCGGTATATCTACGGTAAAAGTACGGTATATCTACACTACTGTTTAAAAGTTTACAGTCAGTAAGATTTCTTGTGTCTTTGAAAGTTTCTCACCAAGAAACCAAGGTTGCATTTATTTGATCAAAATTGTGAAATATTGTTACAAATTAAAACAACTGTTTTCTATTTAATGCATTTTAAAATGTAATTTATTTCTGTGATGCAAAGCTGAATTTTCAGCAGGATCACATGATCCTTCAGAAATCATTCTAATTTATTTGGTCCTTAAGAGACTTTTCTTCTGATTATTAATATTAGTCGAAAATGGTTATGCAGCTTAATTAATTGTGAAAAGTGTGGATTTTTTTTTTAACTAAATTCAAATGTGCATTTTATAAATGAGGCCCCAGGTGTCAGATACTCTAATAAACTGTCAACATAAGCACTCTACCTTGCAACTAATAACTAACTATTCTCTGTTATTTATACAACAGGCTGAAAACATGCATTAGCACTGCATAGAACACTGAAAAGAGGCAAGAGACACAGCAGTTGCATGAATAAGGCTGTCTGTGTTACAGTCATACACATTTCATATTGAAAAATCTGAGTCTGATCATGAATTGGTCTGAAGAAGTTTGTACCATTGACTGTGTGCGAGTAGGGAAATAGAATAGTAAGTCCTTGAGGAAGGAAAAGACTCTCCTGTTTTTCTTCAAATGGGAGCGTTCAAGGACAGATGCTACTGAATACAAAAAAGTATTGATTTCGTAAGCAAACCACAACGCTTGTCAGAGCAAACTTGTCTCCTCTCTGTCTGTCTCATTCTCATTCTCTCTCTCTTCTCTTTCTATTTCATATCACTTTAATTAATTTGTAGCACATACAATACTCCTGTTCCCAAGTTTTAGTCGTATGCTCATCAAGACTGCATGCATTTGATCCAGTCTTCACATTTTTTATTCTTGTGACTTGTTGACTCTTATTCTTGTGTGGAAGCTGATAAATTTTTCAGGACTCTCTAATTAATAGAACCTTTAAAAGAATGGTACTTATTTGGTACTTATACTGTAAATATCAAAATAATAAATAAAGTACTTTTTTGTAACAATGTAAATATCTTTACTATCACATTTTTCATCAATTTAATGCATCTTTGTAATGTGTATTTATAAATAATTGTGAATATTCCATTTAAAATGCTGTTTTAGGCAATACACAGTAAGTGCTTTTCAAATTGTTTTTCTTCACGACTTGCACAGATATTATTTGAACTGAACTGAGCTGGATGATGACGTCAATTGTGTCAATCAATGATGAACTGAATTTTACTGAAAAATTGACATCTTGCATTATAGACACACTATTTTTCTGTTTAATACTGTAAAGCTGCTTTGACACAATCTGTATTTTATAAAGCGCTATATAAATAAAGGTGACTTGATTTGACTTGATGACTTTTACATTGGACATTAGATGGCAACCCAATACAAACCAAAATTATTTATTGTAAGTAAACAAAATTACCTTTAAGGTAGTATCACCATAATCTTGGCTAACAATATGCTAGTTTTGTTCCATGATATGGGCAGAATAGAAAACTTATTTTTACATTTTTACATGTTTGAGTGTTTGGTTTCAAAATGATTTAATTATCATAGTTTTACAACTTACGATGGCTCCTGGGAGCCAGTAGTTCACTGCACAAAATAAATTGTGGTGAACACAACCGTATTCATCCTCCTTGCAAATGAAACTGTATTTGATGTAGTCTGGGTCAAGGTTAAATTGGATGCACAACCATTAATGTCAGCAACAAAAGATATGTGAAGCATTTTCACCTCCCTTTTGGAAGTTGATAACTATGTGTGATTATTTAATTAGATGTATTTAGTATTGTTGTTGTACTGTTGTCTGAAACCATATCAGACCCATTTTTAGGTTACAACCCACTAGTTGAGGACCACTGCTCTGTGGATCCGTCCCTATTTTCTCTCACGCTGAACTTTTGAAGGTTTGTGTTCCGAATGTATTTAAAAATGTTTCTTACCTGATGATTTTATTTCTCTCAATAAGTCACCAGCTAGACACCGGGGGGCATAGATATACAATGCATGGTGTTTCAGAGTTTGTTGTTTTTTTATAGCAATAGCAGCACTGGGAGATGTGGAGCGAATTGGATAGAGGCAGGAAGAGGAGAGAGAGAGGAAGCTTGTTGACAGAGATTGGAGTTATTGTGATGTAGGCTTGATTAAGGAGAATGTCTAAAAGTAGTAAGCAGAGAAAGGGCATGGTTTCAAAGAGAAGGTGCATGACTAGCTGAATAAGAGACAGAGAGGGAGAGAGAGAGAGAGTTTGTTACCCTAGGGTATGTAGCATTACATATTAGACATGGCTGGCTGGTGAGGTCTCAGCGATGCAGTCCTGCAGCTGCTATTCTCTCTTTCCCATGAGTGCCTGCTGCCCACACACTGACCTGAACATGCACATTACATCAGTTCATATCAACTACATGGTGTGACTAATGGTTGCACAACTGTTTTATACCACTGTAGCACTACATGCCACTATTTGCTTATTTTCATTTATGAAAATAAATGAGTAACATCGGCTGTATCCGAAACCGAACCGAAGCTAGCTGCTTTCCCAGACTTCAAAGGTAGCGTTTTAATACGAAATATCTCCTAAGGGTTTCAGACAGGCTTCCAAGACACCATAACATCATCCAAAATGATCTAAAAAAAATTCATGTGAGCTTAACAAGCAAACATTTAGTGACTAAAATGCTAATTTGTGAGTAGAAGTCAAAAATTGCAATTGCATAAGTAACACCATCAGACTGTTTCAGGGTTATTATAGTTAACTAAAACTAAAAATGTTACTTGAAATTGTATTAAATTCAGCTAGAAATATATTTAGCAACTTAATAATACTAAAATAAGTAAACCCAGAATAAAAATGAATGAAAACTATATAGACCTAAAAAAAAACCAATAACCAATAAAAATGACACACACAACTAAATTACTAAAATCTTAATTAAAATTAAAATGAAAAAGGAAAACTAATTCAAAACATTAAAATAACAGTTTTTTAAATAAAATTTTGAAAAAAAAACAAAAGTGACAAACAACAAAATGACTAAAACTTTAACTAAAATTAAAAATATTAAAATAACTAAATAACAGTTTTTTTAAATAAAATATTGAATATTTTTACACGAGTTGTTATAAAAATTGAAATGTATGAAACTAAAACCACCAGTATGTGTTGCCAAGTCTGTATCTTAATGAGTCATTAAATCATTTATTAAAACAATTTGTTCAAAACAGGGTTATTTTAGTTAACTATAACTAAAACCAAACCAAGCCAAAAAATCCTAAAACATATTTCAATTTTAACTAAACTTAAAATGCAAAAATCTGCAAAATCTAAAAATAAAAGATATTAATTAATAATAATAACTATAATCTCAATGATACTAAAAAACATGCCTGATTATGAAAGAATTTGTTCAAAAACAGATTCATTTAGTAACAAAACTCTGATGTGTGTTGTTCTGAGATGGAGTGAAGGATACATATGAAAGGATATGATTAAGTCAAACAAATGACGCCATCTATAATAAAGAGATTTTACATGCATGTTCAACATTGTACATGTAGACACACCCCCTTTTGTTTTATATTCTCTGGTTTGCAGTCAATCTGTTGTAAAGGTGTTATGCCAGCGGTCGGAGCGGTACGCGCAGGAGCCTGGAGCTCACTGGAGGAGCAGGCGTACATGCTTCTGACTGAGACAGAGAGACAGACCATGAGCTATTACATTCAAGAGTACCAGCGTGCACACATCGGGGTAGAGCCTCTGGCCATGGCCCTGTTTGAACTCTTCAACACACATGCCAAGGTAAATGACTGAACAAAAAAATCTCAGAATTGCTAAAAACCCAAAATGCATGTTTGTAATGTAATGCAAAATGTCACTGAAAACTCTTTATTTGATTGATGACATGCATTGTATTCAAATGAAAAATGTATCATATTTTGGATGATTTCAGGTGTTTCTTTTAATGATCTCTTGGCTGTTCCTGCTCCCCAGCTGTCCTTGCTGGCTGATGTGCGGACTCTGATCGCTCCACAGGATCTGGAGCGATTCGACGGGCAGGTGTTACGTCGCGAGATGGAAGCGTGGAGAGCTCGGCACGGAGGCCCAGGCCTCCTGCACCCTGACTCTATCTGCGTCACCCATCCAGAGGGCCACATTCCCGCTGCCTGCCAGCTGACCACTGCAGTCCCCAGCTACAGCAAGGCACGTGGATGTGCGAGCATCAATTGGTGTGATGCAGTGCTGTGAATATTAGTATGCACTGGTGGACAGATGCCCTGTTTAAATATTACTCTGCTAATATTATAAGTACTTATATAAAAGTACAAAAGTATTTGCTTTTGGATATTTTATTTTGCTGAATAAAATAGTAATATTGTGAAATATTATTACAATAATGTTTTTCAGGATTCTTTTTGGAATAGAAAATAAAAAAAAAACAGAATTGATTAATTTTTCTTTAAATCTTACTGACCCCAACGTTTTGAAAGTGTGAACTTAATATACATAATATTTATTTATAAAATAAATATCGAAAAACTCAAAAAGGATAAAGACTCAAAAAAGAAAAAAAGACGTGAAAATAAAATAAAACAGTAATATCGTGAAGTGATAATACAATTTAAAAGAACTAGATTCTTTCATTAATATAAAAGAAACCAGGAAAAGGATTCTGTAATTGAAAGTTAAAAAAGAATTGCATTTATTTGATCTATTTACAGAACTATTAATTTATTTAAAACTTTTAAACCCCAAAGGTTTGAAAAGTAGTTTATGCATCAAAAGTAGCGATGTATAGAAACTTTAGTTATTAATTAATTAATTAATTTATCTATTAATTTATTCATTCATAGCTTTCAATGTTCTATCCTCATAATACCTATTTGGATGGAGAGAGATCTTTATTTGTAACTTTATTCAGACTGACTATTACTGTGCCTTCAGTGATTGGTCTGATCTGATATGTCTTGGAATTTGTATATGATTTGACCAAACACTATTGTAAAATCTCACCCACACAAGCTGTAATTGAGCTGAACTGATGAACAAGGCTGAGAAATGAAGAGCTGCATCTCAAGTGGAGCAAGGGTTTCTTAAACTCGAACATCTTTTTGATTGTATTTTGTTCTGGAGTGATTGTTGCTGTGTACACTTGAGTCATTTCAGTGATTGTTTATGTTTTTTTTTTTTTTGCTTTGCCTTTATAGAATGAGTGCAGGTTGGATGGGAGTTTGATGCAACTTGAGAGTCTAAATTCTCTTCCTGATGTTTCTCTGGTGAGTTGTTTACATTTTTGCTGTGTGTCTGCATGCTGTTAGACTGGATTAAATAAACATTTTATGGAGAAAAAGCAGCCATGGCGTTTGCATTTTAACATTTGAATGTAACAAGAAAAGAAAGGGACATGATTGAGGAAAACAAAATATTTATCCCTGAAATACAAAGACTGTCACAAGGAAATTGCAGAAGATTTATTTTGTTTTTGGATGGATACTCGTACACCTGTATTTTTGGAATCTCAAATATCAATAGATCAGTCTCACAGTTTGAAATTTAGTACAGGCTGTGTATATGTACAGAATGCCTCTACTTGACCTTAAAATGTAAAAATGTACAGAATATGTGTGTATTGAAGACGGGTCCCATTCCAATAGTCAGCCCCCAAATAGAAATTTATTCTGAAAAAAATACAATTAAAATGCACAAAATTTGAAGTAATAGCACTAAAATCATCATGTAAACTACTGTTCAAAAATGTGGGTTTGGTAAGATTTTTAAATATTTTTTAAGAAGTACAGTTTTAAGTATTAATTTCTTTAAATTTTACTGACCCCAAATGTCTGACTGGTGGTGCAATCAATTTAATATATAATAATAAATAAAATATATTCCCAACATTGCAAATCTTCACATTGTATCAAATGTAATTTTACTGTACACTGCCCGAAAACATGGAGTAGCATATACAAGTCAAAAGAGCTTGTTACACCTCTGATGCCAATTATTTTGATTTTGCCGAAATTGCATGATGACATCATAAAATATTCATAACATTAGATTCTAAATTCTGTTAGATTCTAAATCAGAACACAGCCATCTGACAGATTTCCCTTTTATCTAGTCAATTTGCTGAAGATTGAGTTTTGTTCAATAGATTTTTATCCTAGCCTTTCTTGCTCTCATTTAATTAAGCATCAGTAGCCCAACATTAACTCTTGTAATCATAAACGATTATCTTGGATGAATCCGTAATTGACCGTCTTGTCATAAATGTGTGCTTATGCTAAATTGTTGTACATACAGACAACGCTATCATCTGTTAATTTCCTAATGTGCTGACATTTTAGAAGGAAATGTCACCTTTTAAAAGCTTTAAATGTCAGAATGTGTTTTTTTTCTTATCATAACCTCCCTCAATGATAATGCATCCTTTAATTGCATGTCTTAGTAGTTGAAAGTGACAGTGAGGAGATAAATATAGACAGCACGTTTATGTTTTATTTCAGGACAAGGTGCAGCCGTCGTCCGAGTCACCCCCCTCGTTCAAGCCTCCCCCTCCACCTGTTCGACACGCCAGCCCTAAAAATCAGACCAAACGACCTTCGTCCAAGCTGTCCCAGACCAATCTGCTCTTTACCGCCCCCTGTAGGCGGCATCAGGAAAACCACACCCACAATCATTCGCACTCGCACTCGCCCTGCTCTGCTCACACCTCCCCGTGTACCATCCACCACACCGCCTCCACCTGCTCTGTCCATCACACTCCTCCGCCCTGCTCTCACCATCACAGCTCTCCACGGTCATTATCCTACCACGCTAGCCCTTCTTCTGGACCCCCGTGTAAAGATTTGGTTCAGTTTCTGATGAGCAGGCAGGCGGCAGTGCTCTCCCCACACCTTGAGTCTCCAAATCGTTCTAGAGAGGGAACCCCCATGATCTCTCCACGCTCTTCTCCATCCATTTCGCCTTCACTGCTAATGCCTGCGCCGCCCCCCTGTAGCCCTGAGAAGCTCGAGGGCTCCCCCTCAACACACAGCTGCAGTGCCGCCCAGACCAGCCCGCTGCACCCCGAGCCGGAGACGACAGAGGAAAGGCCTCAGCCCCAACTACGAGGTGAAGACACTCTAAGATTGTCATAATTTACTCACCCTCATGTCCTTCCTAACCTGTATGACTTTCTTCTGTGGAACACAAAAGAAGCTATTTTGAAGAACGAACAGTTTCGGTTACCACTGACTTCCACTGTATACACAAAAACACTGAGACATTTTATTTTTAAATATTATTTTTATATATTATGTTCAACAAAAGAAAAAAAAGTATCAGAAGTTTGGAACAACATGAGGGTAAGTAAATGTTGATAGGATTTTTTTTTTATTTTTGAATAAACTATCCCTTTAAGTTATAGCACTGAAATTGAATTAATAGTGTGGTATATTGATTAACCAGATTAAATCCCATATGTGACCCTGGACCACAAAACCAGTCTTAAGTCGCTGGGGCATATTTGTAGAAATAGCTAAAAATACATTGTATGGGTCAAAATTATTGATTTTTCTTTTATGCCAAAAATCATTAGGACATTGAATAAAGATCATGTTCCATGAAGATATTTTGTAAATTTCCTACTGTAAATATATAAAAACTTAATTTTTGATTAGTAATATGCATTGCTAAGAACTGCATTTGGACAACTTTAAAGGCGATTTTCTCAATATTTTGAGTTTTTTTGCACCCTCAGATTCCAGATTTTCAAATAGTTGTATCTCGGCCAAATATTGTCCGATCCTAACAAACCATACATCAATGGAAAGCTTATTTATTCAGCTTTCAGATGATGTATACATCTCAATTTTGAAAAATTGACACTTATGACTGGTTTTGTGGACCAGGGTCACATATATCGGTATTTTCAGAGAAAAGCCTCTAATTGAAGATGATTTGAAGATTGGGTAACAATCTTAGATCTTGATTTGAATGCTCTCAAATGAACTATTAAAATCTCAAAACCAGTTTTCTACCTGAGTCTACACCAGCTTTACTCAGTAACATATGCACTACCAGTGTAGATCATTTCACAAACATTTGAAATATGACAGCATGTATCACAATCAAATTGAATCAGGGGAAACTGTATTGATAACAGCCCTATTAAAAATTGGCTAAAGATAAAAGAGGTACTAATATCTCTTTAGAGGCTTTAATTTCTCAGATGGCAGGATACCTTATTACAAATTGTACATATGGTCATAGGGCATCTCATTCATCTAAAATAATTAATTACACTCATTTAACACACTAAATTTACAGCCCTAGTAGGTCCATCAAAACTTTGGTGAAGTTCAGCACTTAGGGAATTCGTCCAGCTTCTATAACTCTTTTCAGATCCAAATAATGTGTGAGGTCCACATAAATTCTGAATGCAGATCTCTAATCTGCGAAAGCTAAATTGTGGGGTTATTTATGGCTTTGTGTGCTCATTTGTCTGTATTCCCAGGAGCCACACTGTCCCAGCTGTCAGACAGCGGACAGACTCTGAGCGAGGACAGTGGAGTGGATATCGCAGAGGCTGGGGGGTTGAGTAAGGACAGCAGCCCACGACCAGGTAAACCTCCGTTCCTCCAGGTCACAGGTGACACACGCAGAGCGGAAGGACTCGCACAGGTCTCCACAAAACAGGTGAGACAGTTCTATTGTTTAAATGAGTTATAGTCATTTCATCATATAAATAAACATTATACAGAAGTCTTTTTTCAGTCTTGTTTGCCCTGGAGGTTTTGGTTTAGCTCTACATTTCACGTGAAACTCTTCATTCGTGTCTTCCACCTTCCTTGAAATCTGTCTTTCTGTTTCTTCTTGAGTGTGACGTCTAAAGTAGCGTCTCTGTTTGTCATTGTTTTAGATGGGAGTAATGGAGCCTACACTTGTAAGGGTGCCCAAGTGTGCCAGTACACTGGGGATTGCTGTTGAAGGGGGTGCCAACACCAGACAGCCTCTGCCACGAATTGCAACCATACAGGTGGGTCAGAGTGGGTCACAGTTCAAAGCCAAGGCTAAGAAAGATTAGTTGTTTTTTTTAAGCAATCCTAGAATGCACAACAGCAAGGTTATTAAAAATATTGTATACTGACTACCATTAGAGTCAGTTAGGTTTTTTAATTAATAATCTTATTCAGCAAGGATGCATTATTTTGATCAAAAGAGAGAATAAAGAAATTTATTGTTACAAAAGATCCCTTTTATACTTCCTATTCATTAAAGAATCCTGAAAAAGTATTGCCGTTCCAATAAAAATATTAAGCAGCACAATAATTAAAAATAGTTTTAAATTGTAAAATTTAACAAAATTACTGTTTTTTAAAATAAATGTAGTCTTGCTGAACATATAAGACTTCTTATATCTTACAGACTTTCGAATGGTTGTTTAAATAAATGTGAAAATCATAGTTAAAAATAGTTCAGTCTGATTAAAAATGAACAATTTCACCACAAATGCATGTGTGCTGTGTTATTGGAATATTGTATTGTTAGCTTAGCAATTCAATGCTCATAGTCACCTATGAGCTTCCAGTTTTCAAAAAAAAACAAGCCTATATAATAGCCTAGAAAGCTAGGTAGCGCATTAGGTTTTGGAGCAGGGCTATAAGTTGATTTGGCATTCTGTAGTGTTCACATATTTTTTTTCTGTAAAATATATGAAATGCTAGCATAAAAGTAACACAAAGTCTTAAAATTACTATTCCTACAAAGTACCTTTTGTTCCTCTAATGGAAAGGGTAGCTAATGTACTGTGAAGGTCTGATATTACACCCATCGAGGTGCAAGATACAGTTGTAACTTATATAATGTGTTTTTAAAAAAGCTTTTAAACGCTGTTCCCTCATAGACACATAAATGCTTAGGTCAGTAAAACCTGCTTCTCCATCATATGACTAAAATTACAACTCTGCATGAAACACAATTCCGGTTTTCTTATTAGAAATGACTCATGACAAGGTTAATACTTTTGCCATTAGACAGACCCCCTATCTGTGCATCTAGCGGTATTAAGATGGTAGATTAATCTTTAGTCATAACTTTACAGGAAGTTTTAAATATAAAGGAGCCAGTTTGTTTTTCTCTCATTCCTTTTATGACCTTTAGCCCAGCATCTGTTAGCTAATGGAGCTGCATTAGCATATTCAGGACCCGTTTATGTACATGTTTCCGTATGCTTGCGTCTCTCAGTGTTGTGTTCACTCAACATGAAGGTGAGAGATTGCCCCTTTAGCGCAAAGTGGCTTTGCACGGAAATATGTTTGCTTGCATTTTTAAAACAGATTGGAATCAAGCAGCTAGTGATATGACTATAGCTTTAGGGGATGAAAAAGTAACTTGTAACTAATAGCGCTTATAGAGAGGTTTGTACCGCTGACCAAACACAAAGTGCAGTAGTGGTGTTGCTGTATTTGTATTCTTTGTTGATTGGTAGAGTATTCTTGAAATTTGCATAGACTGTCAATTTACGCAATCAGCATTTGTAAATTTCACCATTGGAAGGGTCACAGGAGAACAAAACTGTCACAGACCCATCTGGACATGTTTCATAATTAAAGGCGCAGCTTTTTATGTCCTGAGACATCACACCTGTCTCTTTGACAGCCCTGGGGCCTGTACCATGATGGCAGATGAACAAATTCAGAGTTACAGGATTAGTTTCGAGTTGAAAAAACCAAACCACTCCAATCTGGCTTTATTGGTACCATGATGCTGATCATCAACTTTCTTTGTCAACTCAGGCTTTGATCCTGAGTTTGTGGAACGCACACATGAATGTGTGACATCAGTGGCGAACAGCCAATCACAACACAGAGCAATTGTGATTGACTTCTCGCGAGAGAGCCAGCGAGATTCAAAACTCTATTGTTAAAGGTTAAAGGAACACTCCACTTTTTTTGAAAATAGGCTCATTTTCCAACTCCCCAAGAGTTAAACAGTTGAGTTTTACCGTTTTTGAATCCATTCAGCCGATCTCCGGGTCTGGCGGTAGCACTTTTAGCGTAGCTTAGCATAGATCATTGAATCTGATTAGATTGTTAGCATCTCGCTCAAAAATGACCAAAGAGTTTTGATATTTTTCCTATTTAAAACTTGACTCTTCTGTAGTTACATTGTGTACTAAGACGAGAATGAAAAGTTGCAATTTTCTAGGCCGATATGGCTAGGAACTATACTCTCATTCCGGCGTATGATATGATATTACGCAGCGCCTGAAAGTAGTCCCCAGCTAGGTAACTAGTTATGATATAGCTGGGGACTACTTTCAGGTGCTGCGTAATATCACTGCGCCCGCTGCACCCATAGTACGGCAGCAAAGTTCCTTGATTATTACGCCGGAATGAGAGTATAGTTCCTAGCCAAATCGCCCTAGAAAATTGCAACTTTTCATTTTCCATTGGCCTTAGTACACGATGTAACTACAGAAGAGTCAAGCTTTAAACAGGAAAATTATCAAAACTCTTTGGTCATTTTTGAGCGAGATGCTAACGGTCTAATCAGATTCAATGATCTATGCTAAGCTACGCTAAAAGTGCTACCACCAGACCCAGAGATCGGCTGAATGGATTCGAAAACAGTAAAACTCAACTGTTTAACTCTTGGGGAGTTGGAAAATGAGCCTATTTTCAAAAAAAGTGGAGTGTTCCTTTAAGAGATTAAGGTATATGAGGAATTTAAAATGCATTTACTCTGAAAAAAGTACTTGTCCATGAAAGAGGACAAATAAATGAAATTATCTTGCTCTATTAGTGCACTCACAAGTGAAACTTGTGAAGTTAGTTTATATAGTTAATAATATATAACAATAGAGATTCGAACATGTAAGGTCACATGTAGCCATTTTTAAAGTGTTACCTATTGATTCTACCACTTATTTATATTACGTATGATCTGTATATTCATTTAAAATAAATGCTTTATAATAATTGTTAAACTATAAGTGCTTGTGTGTAAATGGATTAATAATAATATGCATCATATTATAATTATATAAATCATATGTGAATTGTAATTATCATTAAAGCCAGACAATTTTGTTGGATTTTTTTTTTAAGGTACTTTATAGTGACCTTTAATTTGTAGGAAGAGAAACTGGGGGAGTGACTTTTTTTTGCATCAGACATGTCACTTTGCTCACATCTGATTGGTCCAACTTCAGTTTGAGATTTCTTACCCAGAACATAACCTGCTCCTGAGTGTAAGTTACTAAGCAACGAACGCAGCTAAAAGCCAAGCCACTTTCATGGTACCTAAAACTCAAAATGGGTGCAAACTAAACTGAAACTTACCTGGCTAGCCAGCTAATCCAGCTTCATGGTACAGGCCCCGGGGCTCTTAAAAAAGAGTTTGGGACGCAGCCCACAATTCAGCCAAACAGAAATACTTAAGTTTGTGTGTGCTGACATTGGATTGGCTGATGGATCTTTAGAGGGCGGGGGTTCTGAGAAAAGACTGGAGGAATCTGTCTAATGCTGCATTCAGTCATGTTAGAAAGATCATATTTATAAGTTAAATGCCACCACAACTGTGAGAAATTAAGGATTGAAGTTATATATTTTATTTCTTTACAATAAATGCATGTAAAAATACAGCTGTATTGTGCAATTATACTATATATATATATATATATATATATATATATATATATATATATATATATGTGTGTGTGTATATATGTATATGTATATGTATATATGTATATATATAAAATGATTCAGTTTACAGCAACTTCATGAATTAAATGAAAATATCAAAAAGACAAAACACATCTTGTATTTACGGCAGAATTTTTGGGTAAGGTGGCTATATTGCTCCAAATAAAGTGATGCAAATGCACCTGAAGCCATAATTGCCACTTTCAAACTCTTAAAAACGAACTTCCCAGGAGGATCTGAACACACCATAATTTGTTGGCTGGTGTATTTGAAACAGCAACTGTGAAAAGAAAAGCTTTTTAAAGCGTTGTTTGATACCATCAGATTATTCCTCTGCTCATTTGATTGTCCTGAAAATGCTGACCTTCACAGGAAGGAAAAATGATTAGAAAAATAGAGATTTATTTTCTAGCTTTAAGCTAATGAATTGTAAATGGGTTTGTGCTTGATTGTCCTTGATACCCTACACCAGGGTAATACTAATATTTCTCCATTTATTAAAATGCCATATTCAGAGTGATTCGCTTGTCTTGGAAAAATGTGCTGTCGATGATATTTCAAAGCCAAAACAGGCATAATGACTCTCCATTAAAGCAGTATTTTTTAAAGCATCATATGGTATGTGACGTTACATGTCGTCTGACACGGTAACGGATTGAATGCAACCTGAAAGAAACACACGGCACAATGAGGCAATGTCATAAGTGTAACCATGACTACCGCACTTCCAGACTCCTTAAGATTTACTTTACTGGTTTTAATCAAGTGTTCATTATGAGAGCTTTCACTATTTTTTCTTTATGAGAGATGAACAGCTCAGGTGTCATGTAGAGATTTAAACTGTAATAAATGTTGACAAATTAGATCAGACTCCAGCAGATTATATGACAGCGGTGTAACCCATTCGCATTTGCGCCGTAGAGGACTATTAGACAGCTCAACAGAAGTTGACAGCCAGAACGCTCATCTTGGTTATCTCTTTCTTCCTGTCCTCAGGCGCTTTATCTTTATACTTTGACAAGAGGTCAGCTAACGACCCCTCAATATGAAGTGCCATATCTGAGAGAGCAAGCAGTCATTTTCTCCCCCATTTCCCACTTGTCTTTTCTCTCTCACTTTTGATAGATGATCTCTCGTTATGGAAAGTTTGAGACAGCTGCTTTGTTTCTCTCTTTCTCTTTCTGTCTCTCAGAAGGGGGGCTGTGTGCATATCTCTGGACAGTTACGGGTGGGTCAGGTGATTCTGGAGGTGAACGGCGTGTCGCTTAAAGGCATGGAGCACCGGGACGCAACTCGGGTCATTGCCGAGGCCTTTAAGACCAAAGACAAAGACTATGTCGACTTTTTGATCGCCGAGTTCACCTCTCCTCTGTAGAAGTCGTCCCTCGAGAGTTTACTAGACGCCACTGCGAAGACCTTGCACTTTACGTCACGTCCACACAGAGCGGCTGAATGAGTCATGCTTGTCATATCTGAGTCACAGTTAGCTTAGAGTTCAAAAGCTGCAACACGCCCACCTTACGTCTGTGTTCTCGCTATAACAACGAGCAGCTGCCACACACCTTCACTGAACCTGTTCCTGGTATGTTCCAGTGGATGATCTGCAGAGCCAAGACTGTTGCTGATATGATTGATAAGACAAGATCAGGGCTATATCAAGTCTGTCAGATCTGTGCCATACACACACACACACACACACACACACACACACACTACCGTTAAGTTTGGGGTCTGTATGATTTCTTGTTTTTGAAAGAAGTCTCTTATGCTGTTATCTGTGAATATTTTAATATATTTTACTCTGTATACAGCCATTACTTTAGTCTTTGTTGTTACATGATACTTCAGAAATCATTCTAATATGCTGACTTGGTGCTCAAGAAACATTTCTTATTATTAATGTTAAAAACAGTTGTGCTGCTAAACCATGATACATTGATGTATGATCATTTTTTTCAGGATTCTTTGATAAATGAAAAGTTCAAAAGAACAGCATTTATTTGATTTTTTAAAGAAAATATGACAATGGTCAAGTCTTTAATTTCACTTTTGATCAATTTTAATGCATCTTTGCTGAATAAAAGTATTAAGTAAAAAACGTACTGACCCCAAACTTTTGGATGGTAGAGTTGTGTATATATAATCAAATCATTCATTCATTTCTATTCATATTTATTATAGCTAATACATATATACAGAAAATATATTTATACAAAACTATATAAATATATACAGATTTGCTATTACAGTTCTTAAGAGAAAATCACATATCATTTTAATCATAATATCAAATGGCATAGTCATTGTTTTGGAGGTGTATTTTTTTTACTCTCCCTTGATTCCAAAGGTGTTTAATATATTTTTTGATGAAAGGAACTGAATTCAGTGGAAGTAGTGAAATGAAGTGATATTAATACACTGTTGTAATATGTGAATGGAGATCAGAGTTATTCCTGGACAGACACTGTTTTCTCATTCTGTTTTTTTTTTCTCTTCTTTCCCTTCTCTCTCATTCTCTCTCTAACAGACACACAAAATCAGGCTGTTTTTTTAAAGCTCTTATGTCAGTGTGCATACTTCAAAGACAGGTTATAGAGAGGAATAATGAAGAAATTATATGTAAATGCATGGCTCCTGATTATGCAACATACAGAGAGAGTTATTGTACATAGGTAAAATACTGTAAAGCTGTATATATTTTATTTATGTAATATATTTTTTGCACATACTGTTGATATAATGTTTTCAATGACTGCATCAAAAACCCTTAAATATGAAACCAAAACATGAGTACTTAGAATAGTAACATAGAAGCATATTAGTTTTTCAACCCAAAGGATGTTGTACCCTTCAGATACTTTATTCATACACCACGTACCTTTATGCAGACAGTCTGTCTTTAAGTTGATAAAGATCTGCTTTTTGTTAATTCGTTGCTTGTCATTTGTTGTACTTTGCAATGTGAAAAACACATAATATTGTAACTTTACAGGAACTAAATTATCGTAGGCTGATTACAGAACAACACCATATAAAGACAGCGCACAATCCGAGGGTATCAATATTATGCCTGAAATATTTATGATTTATGCCAAACTGGAAAAGAGACTTAAATAAATATTTAAAGACTGAATTAAATGTCTGTAATTATTTATATTATTTATTTCTTGGTTAAATAGTATTGTTATCATCCTAAAATGTGTTCATCTGGCTTTGTTTTCTGATGAAGTTGTGTTTTGGTGCCCTCATGTGTTCAAATGAAACACATGGTTTTAATTTCAAAGGTTTGCAGTGTTTGTAAGGCAGTACTATATTGAAATATATTATACCTCTACCTGTTATACTATATACTTTTTGCAATTAATTTGGCTTTTTTTTTGCAATAATGTGACAAGATTTTTTTTCTTTCTTCTGATTTGTCGTTCTTCATTTTTCTATTTCTCGTATCAACATATCCAAATGTGTTGTGTATATTAAATGCACATTCAGATGCATCTGCCTCAAAACCAAATGAATAATGTTATAACTGAACTAATGTGTATTTTCTATCATATTATGAGAAATACCCTAATGTGTGATGTGCATGGCATGAAAAATGTCACAATCAGGAGATGTTTAACAGAAGCCAGTTTATTTTACTATATGCACAAGACAATAGTTCGCACTTCATAAGCGCTGATGTTAAATATATTTGAACATGGCATATAGATGATATATTTGCACAGCATGAATGTGTATTCTTAGCATAAATAACAGATTATGACAAAAAGCAATCGTACTACATTACTACACCAGGAACAGTCGAGATGTAGAGAAAAATAGAATGTCAACAAGGGAAGCTTTACTATATTGACAAAGTCTATATACAGGACTATTACTGTAACTATTATTTCAAAACCACAATATTAAAATAACACGAAGCAGTTGATATTCACAATGGGACATCCAGTATTAAATGGATCACGCAACAGACACAATCATGCTTGGCAAACACTGCATAGCAGGTCAAACTACTGATTCATTCAAAATAACTTTACAGAAGAGGAAACTGGAATCTCAAACTCAATTTGCTATGCTGTGTTCAAAAAATCTTCTCTTATTATTTTATCTACCTGTGAGCTACACTCAAGTTGACTGGTCCCATAATACCAACAATGGAGAATGACACCTAAATAATTCCTTATTTTTGATAATGATCTTTAATGTAATCTGAGGTTAATATTCAGGTGATTATAAATGTAACAGAGGCTATTTATGTAATATACGTCACTATAGCCTATTGCTGACCAGGGAAATGCTGAAGGGTGGCAGACTGCCTGATATATTGTATGGGTGTGCAAGTTAAGAAAATTCAGTCTTAACACTCGTCTAGTTGGAACATGTCACTGATGACGTTAGAATGATGAGTCAAGGCAGTGACGTCACCAAATTCTAAAAGGAAAGAAAGAATCAAATGAAAAGATATCTACATAATGCCTCTTTATTAAAAGTGTTAAATGTGATGATAAAAATGTCAGACGATTTTTTATATTGAAGCAATAGTGTCATTAAAAATGCCTTTAAAATAAATCCAGTTTAATCCATTTCAAACGATAAAAGTCTGACCTTTTTTTTTTGTCTTCATCAGTTATCTTCTGCAGGAAGCTGGTCCTCGGGGGCCGCGTTGGGGTCCAGGAAGTCCTGGTGCTGCAGATGCTTTAGGTACTTAACAGGAGTGATGGTGTGGGTGGAGCCTGTGAGGGAAGTCAGAAACATGATCAGGGCTTTTACGGGACCAAAAAAAACCCAATTAAAACCATTAACTCACATTGTGGGTGTGGTTAAATGCAGTTCACGATCACAAATATACAATGATCTGTAAACATTTAACTTTACTGCAGTGTATATTCATTGTCAAGGCATGTTTTTACAACCATCACCCATGTGTCCCACAGCAGAACACTTTTGATGCTCAATAATTCATATTTTAGGTCAGCAGAAAATATACACTACAGTTAAAAAGTTTGGGACTGTAAGATTTTTGAATGATTTTGAAAGAAGACTGTTGTGCTAACCAAGGCTGCATTCATTTGATAAAAATACAATAAAAACAGGAATATTGTGAAATGTTGTTACTGTTATTGTAAAATAATTGTTTGCTATTTTAATATATTTTCAAATGTAATTTATTTCTGTTATGTCATTGTCTTCACTGTCACATGATCCTTCAGAAATCATTCTAATATGCTGATTTGGTCCTTAAGAAACATTAATTATTATGAATGTTGAGAATGGGTGTGCTCCTTAATATTTTTGTGGAAACAATTGATACAAAATATTTTTTAAATAATAATAATCTAATACTTAATGTTACTTTTGATTAAATACCCACTTGCTAAATATAAAATTACTATTTAAATAAAAAGAAAACTAAGTGACCCCAAACTTTTGAATGGTAGTGCATAATACAAAGAAGTCTGATCAATATATTGCTTGGAATTTTTAAAGGCACAGTGACACAAGGCAGAATTGTGTAATGCTGTCTGTTGTAATGGTTGTCTCTGAAATAGTGAGTCACTAAAAGTTCACAAAGGGCCCTTGAGCACTATAACCCACCGATGAGAGCTTCCCATTTGCCGTTGGCCTGTGTGACCTCATAGACGCAGCGCATCTCGCTGTAGGTCACACCCCCAGTGATGAAGACGATGATGCGTGGGCCGTTGCGTATCTCTCCTGGGCTCTTGTTTTTATGCCAGTTTCCATAACGTGCACTGAAAATGGACAGCAGTGGTATTATCACTAGATAGTTGACTAGAAGATGTTGCATACTGAATCCATATGTTTATGCAGGTAATCCTACCTGGTAGCTGTGGTCGTCTTTGAGGATGCTGTGCGTGTGGAGATGTAAGGGTACTGTTTTGGGTCGAGCTTGTCTTCAATGGCATCCTATTATAATGCAATTATGAGAAATTAAAGTAAAAGAAAGATGACGTATCCAAAGTGAGGCAAGTACTGTTGGTTCAGCTCACCTCCATGATGTCTTTGACCAAAGGAGTCCATCGGGAGAGCTGGTACGTTTGCTCACTGATTCTCTCCTTGCGGTCAGATTTCTTCCCTTTACGTGTGGTTGCTTGCTGTGGATACATATTTAAAGAGTTATGCATTTCGACCTCAGACATTATGATTGGTGATGCACCGTATTCTGGTTGAATAAGCTGGTAATTTTTTTCATGTTATGGCCGATAACCGATAAATGGCTGATATATTCTATATTGTCTAAAACAAGCTAGAAATAAAATTGTTTTTGAAGCTACAAGTGAATGTATGCTTTACAATATTAATTGTATATACAATATGTAACAATGTACAATGTGTAATTGTAATTAACAGTGTAATTAAAGATTAAGTGAGTACAAAGTGTAATCTCGAAATGATGGCCAATATATACACTGCCATTCAACAGTTTGGGGTCAGTAAGGTTGTTTTTTTTTAAGAAATGAAGACTTTTATTCAGCAAGGATGCATTAAATTGCTCGAAAGTGACAGAAATGTATAATATTGCAAATGATTCCTATTTCATATAAACGCTGTTCTTTTGAAAGATATATTCATCAAAGAATCTTGTTTAAATGTATCATAGTTTAAGTAGCACAACTGTTTTTGGGCACCAAATCAGCATATTAAAATGATTTCTGAAGGCTCTGGAGTAATGATGCTAAAAATTCAGCTTTTTAAAATGGGCAGAGAATGGAGGGGAACATGTTTTATGTGTATTAATGACCTCTGAAATGATGGGAACCCCCATATGGGCCATATTAGAGATAATGTCGCTGTCCTCTGGAGGGATCTGAGCATGCTGGAGGAGCTTACAGAGATTCTCCTCTGACACACCTATGAGACACACACACACAAACACACACACACAGACACACAGTCAGCCAGGAATAATTATACATAATTATACACATAATTATAGAGTTTGAACTGGTTCTAAATTCTTGAAGCCCAGCATTACAGCATTATGACAGGTTTACTCACTGTTGTGCGATATTAGTAATGACTGTGTGTACAAACTGTACATGTCAAACGTACCACCCCCATCTCGCCCACACACAGCAAAACAGATAGAGAATACAAAGCATTGGCCATTTTGCAGCTCTCTCACCATTCTTGAGGAAGATGTAGAGCAGGATGATTCGGATTTTGTCCATGATGGTAACGTTGGCGTCTAGTAGGATGGGTACGATGGCTCTCATGGGATCTTTGATCTTCTCACCCTCTGCATCTGTGCCCATCGCTAGATCCTATGACAGAGCACACAAACACTATTAATGCTAATTAATATGACAGTTTGGTGCAAAAAGACCAATCCAAAATAAGCTTTACCTGCTCAACACGGCACAGTTTGTCCACTGAGCCCTGGTAATGCTTCATACAGTCTTCTGCTAAGTGCAGGTGAGTTGAATACTGCAAAATTATAAAGCCACCATCAGCAATATTATCCCCTTGAATCAGTTCATATAAAACAAGCAAATGATCTCAGTACCTTGCTTAACTCTTTCTGGTACTGTGGCATCTTTTTAAGCATTTGGGAGAGCTCTTTCATGGTGGTCTGGAAGATGCCAAAACTCTTTGTCAGTTATTGGCAATAATCAAGAAATTGCAGTTCATTTTTGATCAGTGATTAATAACACACCTTCTCTCCTGTGTTCATCTTTTTGCTTGCAGAGAAGTCCTTAAGTGATTTAGTCACAGCCCTAAAAGAGAGAAACTATTAGATTTAATACATTATTTTATTATTCATTATTCATTTAATTAGTTAGAATTGTTTAAACTTTTTCTTCTTTAAAAATCAATGAATTTTATGCTGTTTTTAATTTGCCAGTATAACATATATAAGTAACAGTAAAAACATTTATAAAGTTGCAAAAGATTTCAGCTTGATATTGTATATTAGAATGATTTTTGAAAGATCATGTGACACTGAAGACTGGAGTAATGATTGCTGAAAATTGGGCTTTGCCATCACAGCAATAAATTATATTTTAAAATTAATAAGAAAAGAAAACAGTTATTTTAAAGGCAGCTATGACAGAGGGTATTTACACAAAGTGCAAATAGCTATAGATTCTATTTACACTATGCTAAAATATCAGGATTTTCTGCTATTTATACTACCTTTTGCAAATAGTGGCAATTATCAGCACCTCAGTATAAAACAGTATGCAATAATAACGAACTCAGGTCGATTGTGACAAAAATATCAACGGCACGCGCTTTACCATCTATGCCACTAGAGCTGTTGTGAAATCATCATCTTTTGTAGTGTTGACTAGCCCAACCACACATTGGTGGGCGGAGTTAGTGTAAATAGCCTCTGCCAACAAGACGGGCTATTTGCATTTAGTGTAAATAGACACTCCGTATTTGAAATTGTAATGATGGTGAGAAAGGAACTTATTTAAAAAACATTTACAAATCTTAACGACCCCAAAATTTGAACGGCAGTGTATATATATATATAAATGTCAACCTGTGTAGGACTGAACAGACTTACGTGGACACCTCTGCAATGTGTTTATGTCTCAGAGTCATCCACAGGTCATCATCTTCATCCAACAGCACCTCCTTCATACGAGTGTCACCCATTCCACTGGTCTCATACCTGATTAACACATATGCACCATCAGAATCAGTAAACTGCCCATAGCATATGATGGATGGAGATATTAACATCATGAAAAGTGAACCACTTGGACATGACCGAAGGTCAGTTGAAATGATCTGAGTGACCTCCGAGCAGTATACAGATGAATTACAAACTGTTGGAGTTATTACATGTAGACATCATTCTCAATGGGCAACAGGTCATAGGCCATGGCTTGAAATGTGAGCTCGTGTAGAAGAGGCGAGACAGGGTCAAAACCCCGATCCAGAATCAATAGCTGGGAACGTGCTTTATCAGGTCCCTGCGAAAGAGAGGAAAAAAGAAAGAGACAAAGATGGAGCACAAAACAGTACAGCAAGGAATTAAAGTTGGACAGTGAGAAATTAAGGTCACTGGTGCCAGACAGAAGCAGTTTATTTTTATCATCCGAGACAAAATATTGTGCTACAGGCTTTGAGACTCACCTCTCCCAAAGTGGGGTCATCTGCTTTGTAACCGTCCAGTTTATCCTGAAGCATCTGGGCTAGGACTGCATTGTCTTTGTACTCTCTTCAAAACACAGCAGCACATAGTCAATCATGATGTGGACCGTCACTAACCTTCTAGATGAAATCTAATCACTATAATCTGTTATATCTGATTTTTTAAATAAAAGTTGTGTGCTTGTGCTTTTTATATTTTCTTTGCAGATGGCTGATGATGCTTGGCGGTACATCAGCAGATGGTGTTTATGAGAATGTGAGATTGATGGTAAGACGTTCATGTGTGTGCTGCTTCTTCCTCTCTCACCCTCTGTATCTAACAGCTGGGTATTCTTTCAGTGTGGAGCACAAGGTGGCTATTTGCTCGGCTAAACGTTCCAACACCTGGTTCTTTACATCAGCTTTAAACGGGCTGTAGAAATCCTGGAAGGCATCTTGTCTGTCCACTGAGAACACCTGAGAACAGCGTAGCAAAAATAGATACATTTATTCTTAACATCTCAGATCTTCAATGAGATTCAAATGTATTCAAACACAGAATCATGAAATTGCATACTGTCTACTAGGTCCTATATTTGGTTTGAAACATACTTTTGCGATTGTTGTAAAATATTCAGTTTTAGTATGAATGAAATATATACTACCCATATTCAGATGTAAAGTGTTCATCAGAATTAAAGCTTCATTCAGAATTTTGCTAAAAGTAGTAGGTCATTCTGGTACCTTTTGCCTACTGCTTTCAGACACTCATCTCATATACTGTTTTTCGCCTACTGTATAATAGGGAAGAGAGAGAGTCTTTCTCTAAAAACATAGTTAAATTGTTTTTCTGCTAAAACATAGACTCAATAACAAATAGAGATGCAGAACACAAATAGTGCATCATAACCAAGTGTGGTGAGATAAAGTGGCTACTAACTGCTTATCTTTAATCTTCAATGTTAGTTTTTGGCCCAACTAGCCCTAATTCCAACAGACTGACAGAGCATTTTTTTTCCCTCGCTTGGTTTTTATTGGCTCTGCCCACAGTGAAATCTCAGTGGTCTAAAGACCTGCTTCACAAAACTGTAAAAAATGTTCTTCAGGTTACATGTTCTGTCCCTAAATCAGTGGTTTTCAGCCTTTGTGAATTCAAGGCCCCTCACTGTCCAAGACTATATTTGAAGATATTTCTGATGCTACTGCTGTAACAAAAACATATTTATTAACAGAAACAAGGAGTGAAAAAATAATTAAATAATTAATTTTATTTAAAATAATTTAAACTATTATAAATAATTTCTGTAATTCCAGAAGTTTCAGAAACTTCTCACACTCTTTTTGAATTTGCATGTTTTTTTTTTTATTCAGTCATTACAGGATAAAGGGTTTATTATTATTATTATTATTATTATTATTATTATTATTATTATATTTTTCACTCACAAATAGCAGTTTTTCAGTCATTTCCACCCAATAAAATTTTTTAGAGCCTGACATAACTATAAAAGTGTATACTCATAAAAATTCCTATTACTTTGTGGTTTTAATTTTTTTTTTTTAAATTTCCATGACCTTTTTAGGTCTAGAATTTAACATTGAACATTTTGTAGACCACGGGAACCCTCATTCTTTGCCTAAAATGAGTCAAAATAAGAGAAACATGATATATGAAATATCTATAAAACAGAGAAATATGATGTCAGTTCACATCTTTTTTGATGCTTATTTTGTCATATTTTAAATAATTCTAATATATTTAATAAACATACATTTAAGCCATCTTGCAGCCCCCTTGAAAGTGTGCTGAGGCCCCCTAGTGGGTTCCAGTCTCCCTGGTTGAGAACCACTTCTTAAAATTCATCTGAAATTAAAACTATAAAGTCCCTTGCGACCAACTCTACACAGGATGTTCTCAGCCATGTGATATTTTTATTGAAATATTACTGATTCACAGCAGCAGTTTAAAGTTTGAGCCCGCTTGCTAATTTGCAATTGTTTGAGTGCCACAGGTAACTTTTACCAAGCAGCTTCCTGTCCTATGGTAACTCACATCTCACTGTTGTTCATCTGCCCATGAAAACCAGCTAAATGGAAAAGTGAAGGTGCTTCATCCACCACTGGATATACTGTATGTTAATGGCTGTTATAGGGCTGTTACTGTCCCATAATCCTCTTTCACAATAGTAATAACTCATCGATACGTCACCTGCCTCACCTGTGCCTGTATGGGTGTGCCGTATTCTGCATGTTTGGCCAAAAACATGGTTTTCAGATTAATCTACCGCCACATAATAACTACACTATCCTCTTTTCTTCCCTCAGCTTGACCTATAATCCATATCAGTGTTGTATCTCTCTCTCTCCCTATCCTAACATACTAGCCTCAACACACTGCCCCATCTGTCACATGTACATAACCCTACTGACATCCAACCAAATTCCAACTCCACGCTCTCTCTCACTGGCTGCCCGGTGACTCGTTGATGGGGCATTAGCCAATGGGGAGCAGGATTAGGGTTGGTATAGGGAGGGCTGATTCAGCCACGCCTCAGGATTAATTATAGAGGGCAACAACAGAGGATTGGCGGCACAGAGACAGCCCAACCAAAGCTGGTCTCGAATGTTCCGGCATGATACAACCCTCCCCCCACATCGCCATACATCCTTCTTTCTCAAGTCTCAGGGTGTAAAGTAGAAGCTACTCACCTGTGATTCATAGGGCAGGAAAGCGATGTTAATCTCAGTCAGTGTCTTTATGGATTTAGAGGCACGGGATTTACTTATCAAGTTGAACAAAGAGTCTGGGATTGCTAAAATCAAAAATAAAAACAGAGATAAATATTCTAGATAAATGTCTAGTAGATGTGGTAGAAAGCAGTTGCTGACATCCAAAAAAAAACCAAAACACACTCACTGTCTGTGAAGAACACGTGTGCCCCTCTGTATATGGGATTACGGGGGTCTCTGAAGTCATTGATGAGTCCCTCAACTGACTGTTGATAACACAGACATATTTATTCATTAATAATAAAAATTCTACCATTCAAATTTTTTGGATCGGTAAGATAGTTAAAATCTTTTTAAAGTTTCTTACGCTGACCAAGGCTGCATTTATTTGATAAAAAATCAAGTAAAACATTAATACTGTGAAATACTACGATTTAAAATGATTCTTCACATGATTCTTCAGAAATCATTGTCAAATGCTGATTTATGCTCAAGAAACATTTCGTCTTGTCAAAGTTGAAAACAGTTGTTCTGGCAAATATTTTTGTGGAAATGTTTTTCTGTGATATATTTTTTTTCAGGATTCTTTGAAACTAGATCTTTTGAATTCTTTGAATGAATAGAATGTTCAAAAGAACAACATTTATTTGAAATAGAAATCTTTTGTAACTTTATAAATGTCTTTACTGTTCCTTCATCAAATGACTGCATCCTTGCTGAAATTATAATTGATAACATTTCACTATTGTATTGTATATCAGTAACTATCATCTTGTGTGTGTTGGGATATAATACAAACTCCCATACAAGCTCTGTTTTATGACTAAAAGTAAATGAGACAATTTACCTCATCAGATGGAGTAATGAGATATATGGCTTCCATGGTAGGAAGAGGCTCACGCCGCTTGATTATGTCTTCAACAACTGGAGAAATAAAAGGAAATGGTAATGGGAAAAAGTAAAGTTGAGCCAAATTGCTGTATAATTTATAAAGCTAAGTGGTTTTGTGCCTGTTTGAAGCATTTCTACAGGAGTAAAACTCACTTGTGATTCCCTCAGACATAATATCTGTCATTTTACAGCATGATGAGACCATTCTCATGCTGAGCTTGTCCACCACCAACGCCTGAGGGAGAACAGCATGCATTATATATGAAGAACAACACGTAACAAATCAAAGATCAGTGTAACACAACATGTTTTAAATGCTAATCGCCAACATGGGATGTTTCTGGGTCTATGTAATGCTGGTTTAGGATGGTCTTTTAAGCAAGAAGGCCTATTATGACACCAGAGTCATCTTTAATTCAAGTTAATTGAAGTTTATTTCAAGATTCTTTTTATCATACTGCACAGACTAAATAAAGACTGTGTTTTGACACAAACAAATGCTGCACATTACAGCACATCAACAACTTTTTCATAATCACTGACATATTCTTCAGATGAATTGACGGTGAGATTGATGTGTACCTTCCATTCTCCCTTCTTCTTCACCTTCTTAATTACATCATTCATAATCTCTGTAACAAAAAAACACATGAAAAACAAAGTGATTTCTGCAAAATGGACATAGCAAAAAAGACAATGTTCAGGGAAAATATCAATACTTTGAATGCAAGAGATGGAGCAAATCTGAGTCCAAATTTAAGTCAAGATTACACGAAATTTTTCAAATCTCAAATGCAAGAAAAACTTTCCTTATTAAAGAAGAAAAGTAATCATAATGACTGTAAAACAAAACCTTACATTCTCTAGCCTTGGTTCTTACCAGTGTAATATTGATATTGAGTATATGCCACTGTAATATTAATGTTACAATGTTTAGATATATGTTATAACTTATAAATTAATCTGAAATAATGAGACCATTGACTTGAGACAGATATCCAGACAAAGATCTTAAATTACTATATTTTATACTCAATATATGTTAAGAAAATTGAGAAAAATAGTCATTTAAAATGTTTGAGTAGGAAATATACAGTATAGGTGTGTGATAATGGGAGCATGTCTGCCTTGCTTTAAATATATCTGAGAGAATGTCACTTCAAATATATCTGTGCTAAAACACTGCATAATCATACACTCTCTCTGACAGACTTTTTCTTGCACATACAGTCCACTGAGACAACTATGCAGAGTTTGCCAAAAGTGTCAGGTAGAGGTGTTGCTGAGTCTAAACCTTCTCTCTTGTTTTTGAATATGTTTAAAACAGCAAAATTCCCTCTGCAGAGACTAAAGAACATGGTTCTGGGCTGAATTTATTATTATAACATTATGGTTTGCTGCTTAGCACCACATTTAAGTATGATATGAGGATGTTTTTTTGTAATTTGTTCAATGTGATTTGGTGTCAAGATTTTTTTTTTCCTTTTTGCATTTAGTATATAGTTAATGATATAAAAAGTGCATGATTAAGAAAATTGTATGGAACCACATAATAAAAAAAGAAATTAAATGCACCATTCATGTCTTTTATGACAGCAGAAAATGCAATGGTCAACTTGATTTGTTAGTTTAAATGATATATATATTGTGTGGTGAGAGAGACCCAGCAATCGCAGGCCTAATCTCTTCCCAATCCTCTTACACCACCAGCCTCTCTATTTTTGTTCTTCCTCTGTCTCTCTTTCTCCTGCTTTTTTTCACTGCTTTTTCTCACTCTCTTTCTCTCTTTGTATATCTCTGCCACTGGATGTGAGCACAGTGGACCTGAATCATTTTTACTGCCCTTTTAAAAGCTCCATTGAATGGCGAGATCCCAAACCCAACAGCTTCCTGCAGTCATATAACACATTTCACAGCTATCAGCGCTGGATCTGTCAGTTCTAACACCCAGAGGTGTTGTTGCATTAAAATAAACTTGTGATGAGCCTCACAGGCTATTACTGAAATTGTCGAACAACAAATCAACATCCAGTCTGACGAAATTTCTGTTTATAAAAAAGTTGCTGGTGAGATTAAAAAGGGTCGAAACTGGATTGAAAGCTTTTAGATACTTTGGGTACAGACTAAAAAAAAATTATTGATTAAAAATCAGATACAATATTAATAGTACAAACCAATACGTCCAAAAACATGAATAGACAAATATCATCCAGCAGCATTTTTGATATATGCCTACATTTTTCCTGATGTTGATGCAGTAATGAATATGTAGTGCTTGATCTCTACACATTGGAAAAAGTAACAAATATTCACAAGTGATAATTGGTGATGTTTTTCCTCAGAATCTTTAAGATTTAATCAACACCAGCACTATACATGGCAACAGAAATAACAAGAAAGAATGACACAGGACAGATGGCAAAAAGTGAATTCTGGCTGTGATGAAAGAAACAATCAGAGAGTGCATTATGAACACTGGAAATCTCGTCAAACCTCATGCTTGCATTTAGAGCCAGAAAATATCCAGGGCTACAAAAAAGTAAATTTTTGAAACTGGCATGTAAAAACTGTAAAAGGGATGCAGTATAGGACAAACCTAACATCCATTGAGCCTATAGATATAACAAAAGGTGACTAATATTATGATGTAAAGGAATCACACTCACAATGCCTTGCATAGATAAATACAGTAGATAGATAGAAAAGACAGGTATAAAAAATAAGCACAACATATGTCAGACTGAACAATTAACATCTAACACCAGCCTTGTTTAATAGATTTTCTTAACAGCTTTTTCTAAGAACAAATTCCTCGTGTATTATTTGTATTCAGGCCTATTTTTCCACTCTTTGTGCTTCCACCCAACAGCACTATGAGCCTCCCCTCATATCTAGATCCTTAATCCCACAGGACTACACAGATTACTGTGTATCTCCAATCTCCAGTCTACTTTTTTTAGCTGCATAGTGCAATATAATTATAATATAATATAATAAAGAGTGTTAAATTTAAAGGATTTAAGAAGAGCAGGGTTACTGTATGAGGATTATGTTGGTGAATAGTACAGTAACATGTCACTCAACATGTAAACACAACACCAAAACTTCTAAGGAAATGTCAATAATCTCACAAATTAGAAATAGCTGAAATATCAATTTTAAATAAATCAAAAATTTAGCCCTAAATCAATTTTAACAAAACATTTCTTACTTTCTCCGACAATCGCCTTGAGCCCCAGAGATGCCATGCTGTCTCCTGTTCTCTCTCTCCCCGCTGGACTCTGTGTGTGCGCGCGTGCTCAGAGCTACAGCTGGTGTAAATAGGATGCGGTGCTTGCGTCGATGCCTAATCCCACTACACGCCTACGCAGCTCCACTGTTGACATATGCTGCATGTCTTGTAAACTATACACACACATTTGTGCATATTAAGCATAGCCTTCCAGCAGTTTCTGTCATGTATTGATGAGGCGCTTGAAGAGTGTTTTTGCGAGCGGTTTGTTTTACTCATGTTTTGGGGTATTGCATACAGTTATATGAACTGCTATGAAAGAAAGGGATTTTAAATTCACATCAAGAAAAATTTACGTTTGCGCAATAATTGCGTTACAATGCATTTACTGTAGTTGTGCTTCTGTAAGAATACCAGAAAAGAGCACTAGGCTATAACACCCGCTAGAGGGCGACATCGTCTATTTATTCAAAGGCTTCATTCATTTTAAAGTATTTAAAATGTCTTTAAATCTCCCTATAAAATTATTTTTTAAAAAATATTTTTAGCTTATTGTTTCATGTATGAAAAAAACATAAATCAGGTTTGTTTTTTATTTATCTTTCCTACACTTTAGCAAAGTGATCGCAGACAAAATAAATAAATACATAGTTTATTCAAAATAAGAGTTATTTTGTCAGAATAAGTTCAATTAAATTGTATGCTTTATTTATAGTATTTTTGGAACATTGCATACATTTTCTTGTATGTCTTATAATCTCACGCTCTGTATAGTGGTGAGAAATTTGATTCATCCAAGTGATTCGATTCTTTTGAATCTTTCGGAAGATTGTAGGCTTGACTTTAATTAAGCTATAGAAGAAAAGACAGTGACAGTAGACTTGTAAATTTGTTGATGTGCTATTTGTCACCTTCATTTTCTCATACTATAGTCAGTCCTTGAAGTCAAGAAATGCCCTTCCAAAAGTGAACGACTTGAATCAGGATAGAGTTGATGGGAACGATTCGTTCACAGATTTGTTCAAACCCCTTGATTCGCTCTTAGAATTGTAGACATGCCCTGCGTCCCAATGTGCATACTATCCACCCTATCTGCCCTTAACAGTATTGAAAACGACTAATACCACATAAAATTTAGGATGGATATTATGGCCATTGGGACGCACGCATGCTTAGAATGAACGCACAGCCCCGCCTCTAATTGGAGGTGCTGCAACCCCGCCTTCAGCACGCTCATGTGTCTCCTAAAGAAACGTGTGTTTTGACGCAGAAACCGAGCACAGGGTTTGCGCTTCACACGGAACTAAAGAAGCATTAAACCAAGAGTTATGGAAAACTAAGCCTTCTTTAATCCAGCGCGGTGCCTGTCAACTCTATATGTAACTCCAGCCACTTTTCCTGCGTTCAAACTACTTGAGTAAAAAGAGGGAGGAGCCGCTAAAATCAACTTCAGTTCATATATTATCATAAGAAACCAGCGCCCTGCTGCTACTACACAGCTGCTCCTCTGAGACGAAGTTGACCGATCCAGCAGAATTTGCCAACTATCAGCTGCACGATGGGGGATTTGATCTCAACTCATCTGGACGAACCCAAACGGGAGGTTATAACAGGTAAGCGCTCTGATGGACGTCTGCTAACCGCGATGCTTTACTAGTTGCCAGACGTGATAGATAATCAGTCTTGGTATGTAAAATATGGTGTTGCGAAAGAGTTGCAATGCAATTTCAGTTAAGGCCAGTGCTGGGGTTTTGGGTGAAAGGGTTTACATTCCACCCCAAAAAGTAAACGTGGGATAGTAAACTTTGTGCTGTTCCCGCACTAAAGAGAAAGTTTGTTGCGACGTGGCACAGTATTTCCTGTTATTTTTAAGAAGTTTTAAATAACACAGTGCATAAATAATCACTGTATGATTAGTGAGAATCAAATAAATAAATAAAAAAGAGAGAGGGGAGGGATTAAACTCATAATGCTTCTCCATTAGGATCTACAAGATAAATGTGAGTTGCGCTATTGTTGATATCTTAAATAAATCATGAAAAAATAAAATGAGTTGTAAATAAATTCGTGTGGGTGGACAGGTGGCCTGCATCTCTTCAGAACTTTGGTCAGGTGTGGTTTGGGTGGAACAGGTTTGAGTAAATGCTGACATTCACAGTGGATCCTAGCAGAAGATTAGGCTGCCTACCGGTGCCAGAAGTTAACTTTTGTATTTAGGAACAAATACAAAAGTTAAATCACAACATATAGTACATTTATGTACAAACAAGCAATTTAACTGACACAAATGATCAGTTTGAATAGCAATGGGTATTACCTATGAAGTCCTATTAGCATCAAATACAGTGTAGTTGTATTTAATGCAATATGTTCAGAATAGTTTGAGATGTAATCTGTTCCATGAGCTGTTGGGAATTTTGCTTTAACGTTCAGTGTTTTAAGGCTGATTTCAGTTGTTTTGTTGTTGTTTTCAATCAAAACCATTCCATTTTTGCAAGCTTATTTTATAATGCAGTAAATACAGATATAGGTCTACAATAAAATACTATGAAATATAGTTTTTTTTAATAATATTTTTTGGAAGCTTGTGCGATTTTTGCGTGCGTCCTGGTTAATTTCTGACCCTTTAAACTACTTTACTTTTAACTACTGGAGAAATTTTGTATTAAAAAATCTAACTAAACTCAAAGGATCATGTAAATAATCTTTTATTTGTTAATTTAGTCTGGAAACATGATCTGGCTGGAGTGTCACTGTGGGAAAATAAAAAGCACAGTTTTGGCTTATAATTTTTAAACATTGTAAGATAAAATTGATACTGAGATTGATTTGAGAAATGCAAGAGAGAAGTGTTAACTTTGCATTTTCTCTCCTTTTGCACATTTTAAGAGAAAGCACTTATCAGATATGGAATCTCAGGAATGCATGCAGAGCCTAACAGCAGTAAGAAGGCTGTCTGGATGATCTGTCATACTCAACATTTAGATGACCTTTGTTCAGCAGGCCATGCATGCTTACTCCCATAAGCTAATTCATAGTGTGTTTGACTGACTTAATTTTTCAGGTTCTATAAAAATGTGTGGAACTGTAGTAGAATCTGCCTATATGCAGTCAGCTTGTCAGACAATATGAAACATCTACAGTAGGCTATTGTTTGTTGTTGACTGTATGACCTCACCTTTCTCTCGTCAGTAAAGAGGGATTCCCCCAATCTGAAAAGTGTCCAAGTAAGAAAGCCACACTTCCTGTAGTCTAGAATGAATGAAGTCATCTTCTCAAAATAGTGGGTGGGGAATAAAATGACCTCAGCACTTCCTGTCTCATATCTTTGAGTTTACAATGTTTGACAGATTTAGTAGCTGCAAATGTTTATTTTACATTCTATCTTATAAAATGTATGGTATTTTTATGTTTGTTGAAGCATGATTTTGGGTCAGATCTTCCATGTTGAAGATATGGTGACGTTTGAGTCAGTTTGGGAGTAAGTGACACCCCCACACCACTGTTTTGAGTAGCTGGGGGGGACGAGGGGGCTCTTGCAGGAAGTGCTTTAATTGAGTGTTCATGGAAGGGTGTTTCTTTGGAAGTTGTAAAACACAGAGTGGAAATTTTCTAAAAACAATATGTTTGTTATAGAACTTTATAGTGAGGTCATAGTGCACAATCCATTCAACTTCCTATAGTGTGTGTGTGTGTGTGTGTGTGTGTAGCCCCTCTCATATTGCTAACGCTAACTCATCCTCTTCTCAAGTGAACAATTCTTAGTCATACACCGAACTTACTGGAATTTAAGCAAAAATGGAAGTGAGTGGGGAGTTAGCCTGAAAAATCATCTGGCTGGAATGGCAGTGTCACTGTGGGGAAAACAAATTTTGCTTCTTATGTTGTAAGTCATTCTTCAGAATTAGCATTTGTTCAAGGGTTTATGTGACTCCAGCAGCAGCCATTGTGGGTTTAAATGGGAATTTTCCATGATGAACATCAGGCTTGCTCAATGTTGGACTCAGCACCAATGAGGCTCTCAGGACAATTAAAACAAATGATGAGCACAGCATGTTTATAAATCACATCCCGGCATGCTTCGCTTATTGTAGCAACAGATCATCAAAAATCACTGCAGTTTGGTCATAATGTATACCAAGCATAACTTTTTCATCATATGCTAAAGTATAGTGCTTGAATTTATTTGACTTTTTTAGAAAAGGAGATGTACGGCATTGCCGCTTTGTCCTTAAACAAGGCATCTAACAATTTCCAAATTCCCACTTGTATGATTTTATATGCACTATTACTAATCCCTGCTGACAGTATTTCCATAAATTCCAGGAATTCAAAATCTCAACCAGCACTATGTAATTAGGCAATATCATTTATCTAAACTGTTTATGTGGTCAAATTCAAATTCAAAACCCATTTGTTAGAAATGTTAATGGAATGTTTTATAAACTAGAAGAGGAGAACATCATGTTGAAATGCACCCGAGATGCAAATTTGGCCATGCCACAAAGAGGGGTGTGCATTAAAATTTCAATAATTCAGCAGTCTGCAATCAGCTATTCCACATATACCAAAGCAAATGTAATGCTGAGTGAAAAATATTATACACTAATGATCAAAGGTTTGGGCTCAGTAAAATATTTTTGGAAATAAAATAAAAATTTTATCCAACAAAGATGCATTAAATTGATCAAAAGCAACAGAGAATATATTTAATAGTGCTGGGCAATGATTAATCGCATCCAAAATAAGTTTTTTTTTGTGTACATAATAAATGTGTGTGTACTGTGTATATTTGTGTGTGTGTATATATAAAGACACACACATACAGTATATATTTACTGTATTTACATGTATTTACGTGTGTGTGTGTGTGTATATGTATATATAAACATAACATATTTTCTTAAATATATACATGCATGTGTGTGTATTTATATATACATAATATATAAATATACACAGTACACACACACATTATGTACACAAAAACTTTTATTTTGGATGCGATTAATCGTTGCCCAGCATTAATGTTTATAAAATATTATAGAAGATTTGTTTCAAATAAATGCTGTTTTTTTTTTTTTTTTTGTCATCAGCAAAATCATTAGAATAATATCTGGAGGATCATGTTGCACTGAAGTTATGTTTTGTAGTTATAGCTGCTGAAAATTCTCCTTTGCCATCATAGAAATGAACTTTTAAAATATATTAATAGAAAATGTTATTTTAAATGTTAAAATAAACTGTTAATTTTTTTCCTGACACAAAATATAAATCTGTCAAATTTGTGGCAGGGCCAGTGGAACTGATGGTCAATTAAAAATATGTTCCTTAATCCTTATGATTAAGGTAAACCAGCTGCCAAGCCCAAACCAGCCCAAGCTGCCATTACTACTTCAGAAGTGTTCAAAGAAGAACATTGTGATATGCAACTTTGTCAGCATTATACTTATTGCTGTGCAATTATAGAAAATTACCCTTGGGAAGTGTGTCAACCAATCACAATCAAGAATTCAGGTATTACTCAGGATGATCCATGATCATGCTCTTCTTGAAGGAATCAAACAGGACCATGATCCAAGTGTTTTGGGATTTCCTGCTGTGAGCTCAACTAGACAAGCCTGAATGACCCCAGCAGACACGCTTACTATGTATGTAACAAAGGAAAGATGCAGTCGTAGTCCTTACAAAGACTTTTCTGATTGCACTGTTTAAGTGTAATTGAGTTGCTCTGTGATTATAGTTTATTGTTTCATTGGCTAATGAAGTGCAAGCAGTATCTTCAGCGTGAGGCTTCAGAGTCTCTCTTTGAAGAGGCTGTTATGCAGTAATGCTAACTTGATTTGTTCTTGAGCTTGTAATGAAATTAAAAAGGAACAAGGCGTGGCACCAAGTATCACATGAGACTCATTCAGTGAGTGACTCATAAACAAACAGCACACACACACATACACAAACACTCTCAGCCTTAGAGATTCACATGAACATACACATGCCCTCTATCTTGTGGTTTCTTCCCGACCCGGGGCCTAGTTCATAACCATTGTTTTCATTCAAACTCTCGAAGAACTGTCTTCTGTGAGCACCCTTTTTCATTTTAAAATGTATAGTAATGTGTGAAGTCTTTCCACGCATCATATATGCTGCAAGTCTCCTATGGTCATGAACAACTTGACATTTCCAGGCCTGGAGAGATTCACTGGTCATGTTAATGTTCTCCTTCCCAGAACTTTCAGAGCTTTCACTTCATCTGCTCTGACATGGACACATTCCAAAGAAACTTCCTTTTCCTCTTTCCCCACCCCCCTGAAGGCCCTCTGCCCCCTGTGTGGTCGGCTTGACGGTATTGTAATTATCCTCACTAGTGGAACCGCTCTTTAAGTGTCTGTCTCCCAACCTCCACATTACCAAAACAGAGCTTGGCAAGATTTAATTCCCACCTTCAGCTTCATGCACATTACTGTTTGTTTTAGTGTCGAAATCAGTTACTGAGAAAAGCAAGCTTTGTTCATTGGATTTGTGATGAGATGGGGATTGTGAAATTTTGTGTCAGGAATGATTTGGCATGGCAGCAGATCATTGGGGATATGCCTAAGGATGTTTGTAAAAGATTGATGCGTGATCAGTGTGCAAACAATGGTGCAGCAACAACTGCCCAGCCCTTACAGTCAGCTCAGTTCCCACCATCACTGTCTGTACATGTATAACTACACTACCCATAATCCTGAAATGGGCAGTGTCTTTAATAATCAGACAAGTTGCTATTATAGAAATGAGTTTTTGTTTCAAAACAAAGTTTGCAGTTTTGTGATTCATCGGGGGCCTGTTTCATAAAACAGGTTTAACAAATAAGCCAGGTTTATTTCTGTTAGTCTGACTTATTTTGAACCAAATCAACTGACAATAAGTCAGACTAACTGAAATAAGTCTGACTTATTTGGTAAACTTGTTTTATGAAACTGGCCCCAGGTGCTAAAACAATGCAGGCAACACATGCAAATAATTGTTTTTAGACTATAATAGTATTTTAATACATTTAAAAAAAATTTATTTGAATTGGCTTTATTTTTTGTAATTATGTGCTTTCGTCATTTTTTTATTTATTTATTTTTTTTAGTAATTTTAGAACTTTCTCATTTAATTTCAGTTAGTTTCCGAGGCAAATTTCACATTTTTATTTATTTAAGATTTACTTTTAGCATTTTTTGCCTTTATTAGGATAGGACAGTATATTATGGCAAAGTGGAGAGAGAGGGGGACGGGACTGGGGAAAGTCCATGAGCCGGGACTCGAACTCGGGACACCCGATGCGCAACGGTGCTATATGTCGGCACGCTGCCCACGAGGCTATTGGTGCCGCCATTTTTAAAATGTATGTTTTTCATCAAATATTTGTACTTTATTTCAGCTTTATTTAAATTAACACAAGTGTTAGTTTTAGTTAACAGTAACAACACTGCAGTAGGTTTAATTCATATTTCATAGCTTTCTTGCCAAGTAAGATCATCACGTATTTCCCATTGCCTCTAATATGATACTTTTTAAAACAATGCAGATGGTCAGGTTGACCTTATTCTCAGCCTTCTTGTCTCCTTTTTCACATTCCCCTCTGTTAAGTACTGGCTGCACAACTGCCTAATGGCTTTAGCAGTTCATTTAATTACATATTCTGGCTCTATGGGCCAAATATGACAGATTGAGAGTTGGTCAGGAGAAATCGTAAGCAGAGCTCTATAGACTTTTAATTTCTGCAGTGTAGACCGTACACATGCAGAGAGGGAACATTTTAGGGTGTTTCTGTGTGCATTTGACTTGGCAGACTGAAGTATGTAAATGCTATACTTCAGGCCTGTTTATAATTTGCTTTGATCTTTGAACTTGAGCGTTTAGCTGTATGCAGCTGATTTGAGTCTCACCCTGTATGAAACTTAATTTTTATCAGTCATAGCAATCATATTTAACCTTGAAATATCCCCTACTGTTATTCCAGTTGTATGTTTATTTTAGGAACTGGAGCTATTTTTAATGTACAGGTAATTTCAGTGACCTTTCTTAAGTCTAACCACAATGGACATTCAAAGGCAATTAGATTATTGTCTTTCTTTGACCATTACTAAGTGATTTGTATTCCATGCCCCCCTCTAATTTAATGGCATCTTCACATTGTAAGCAAACGGACAGGAATGTTGTTTTTGTTTTGTTTTTTTTGTTTTTTTTTGTTCCCTTTCCCTCAGTCTTTCCAAGAGACTGAATGCCTCCAAAGTTTTACAACAAGCCCTACATAGTCATTTGGAAAACATCCCGCCAGAAAGCAGTCAATAATGGAGCTGCCTTTGTTCTTGTGCCAACTGCAGCGTTGATCTGCTTTTACATGCATGTGAAGGACAAAGCAGTGAAGCTCAAACATTGTAATCTCCTCTTCTGATCAGATACATGGGGCTTGGTGTGAATTGCTGTTAATGTTTAATGCCCATTGATTCATTGTACCATAACTATCTGTTGTAGACCTGCAGTGGCCTGCAATATATGCAAAATCTTAATGGAACTGCCTTTCACATAATATATTTATTTATTTCATTAATTTTTTTATTGCTATGTTTGCATAACTTTTTATCAGTGTTTTTTTTATTATTATTATTATTATTATTATTATTATTATTATACAGAATATTTAATTTTATTATGCGTTGATGTTTTACTTGAGTTAACTTAAGTTATTTGGCTATAGTAGTACACTTACTGTGGAAACCTACCAGGCAAGCATGACATGACTTGGAAGGGAATATCAGAGTGCTGGTTAAGCGATTATGTCATGCAAATATATATTCTACAAGGGTTTTGATCATATTTGGTATGTGCTTATTTTATACAGTACCAGTGCTTGCTTTAACTCTAGGTGTATTTAGTTTTTTTATTTTTGTGAACTAATAGACCGATCGAGATTATTGTTTGGAATATGAAAACATTCTTTATACCTTAGACATTAGGTCTAACTTATCTGTAATATAATACTGTGTAATATCATGCTGGTTGTTTGAGTTCTATATATATTCATTAATTGTGTGTGTGTGTGTGTGTGTCTGTCTTAGCACGGACAGGGGAATTGATGGGAGAGTTTGGTCGGCTATATGAGAAGCAGTATGCAGTCGCTCTCTTTAACAAGATGCGCTTTGACATCGAGGGTGGAGGAGGACCTCAGAATCAGCTCCTGCACAGGAAGGTAAAGCCCTTTTCTATTCCTCTTTTTCAGCTCTATTTGTCTTTTTTTTTTTTTTTTTTTTTTAAACGTGCAAGTGAAACAAATTATATCAGGGTTATTTCTCTGGTGGACTGGTGGTCTGTGATGTCAAACCATGTTGGAATTGGGGAAAAAATTTCTATGTTTGAAAACGCATCGATTTGTTTATTTGAAATATGTAGTATTATCACAGTATGACCTTTAAAGTTGAGTTTGTACACTTTTCATTCATTTATGGGGAGGGGGGGAGGTTTGTATTTCTGTGGACAGACACACACTGGGTGGGCAAAGTAAACACAAATTAAGTACTCCCAGTCTCAACATCTCTCTACATAATGTATAATTAGGGTGCTGGGTCCTTACTGAAAATAGAGGGACAACTGTCTCTTTCTCACTGTCTCTCTGCTTAAACCGTACCTTATTTGAACCACACTTCAATTCTTGTGTTTCTTAGGTGCCACTTAAGAATAAGTCCATCTTCTCAGGTGCTTTGTTTCAGTATCTAGAAGAGAACAAAAAATGGAGGAATCGTTTTCTATTTATTCCTGACTCCTACAACATCAACTATTACGAAAACAAACAGGTAATGAATGTAATAAAACAAAATGCAAAAAATTGGAATTAATCGTCCATCCTAATGGCGCTATTAACCGTTTAATGATTCCAGAAGTTTAAATGAATAAATGTATTTAATTATTTTTTTAAATATTTTTTTTATTTTAGTCATTTATTCATTTGAAATAAAACAGCTTTCTTTATCTGTTCCTTTTAATTTAGGCCCATGACAGAGGGCTGCATCCTAAAGGCACCATTAACTGTGCTGGCTACAAGGTCCTGACCTCTATGGAAGAATATCTCGAGCTCCTTAACACCAGCCTACCAGGTCAGTCTGAAGGAGTGAGAGGAAAATGAAAAAGAAAAATGGGAAAACCTCAGGGAGGAAAAGAGTTCTTAAGGAATGCTCCCAAAGGAAAGTTAAGCTGTATAAAACTAAGCAAAAGTTACTGGCTTACCGGTTTTACTAGCGTCATGTTGGCATGACAGAGATAACTTTAAGGTCAAGGTCAGTAAACGACTGTCACACAAGACTCATGTGAACATGTATAATATTTAAGTCATGTGGTTATGACATTTAAAACCAAATATTTATTACCTGTGTACTCCCACTGTAAGTGCCTTGCTATAATTAAAAAATCTTTTTTTTGTGTGTGTTGAACTTGCAGCCTTTCTTTTAAATAAATGTAGAGTTGAGCCAGAGTCTAGATAAGAAATGGAGCGTAAAGTAATGGGCTGTGATCTTTGTATGTTGTGCAGCTGTAGTCTTGATGACTGTGGAGATCTTCTCATAAGGCTTCTTTTAATAGAATATTGAATCATATAACATGCGTTTTGCAGGTGTAAAAGCTAAAGTTGGCAGTTCTCCATTCCTGAAATGTGCGACGCAGTTTCCCCTCATTCTCTGGCATCCTTATGCTCGTCACTACTATTTCTGCGTGGTGACGGAGAAGGAGCAGCAAAAGTGGAACGCTGTCTTTCAAGACTGCGTCAGGCACACCAACAATGGTGAGTCTTAACCCTGTTCTTAAAAACAGCTGTGCTAGTGTCCACGTTCCCCTCTGTCTCTTTAACACCCAGACACATATTTAAGGCATGACTCATTACTTCAGGTAATCGGCTTTCATTACAGTGATTGTTATTCTCTTGTTTGTGAGGATAAGCCACTGTCAGACTTGCTAGATTGACTGATGAGCTGTTTCATAAATCAGCTCTTTTAGGCATCATTTTATCAAAAAGGAAACTCGAGCGGAACGTTTGTCACGGTTGATGGTATTCATTTGGCCTGTTTGATAATAGAAAGAATTTTGCCGCTCAAGGCTGTAAAAAGAGTCAGATGAGAGCATAGGGAAAGCTGGAGATTCATTCTCTGTGTGTGAGCTCTAAGACTGTTTATTCTGTAGAGCTTCTGTAACTTTATATAATTAGCCAAAATGATAGTATTTCACTATAAATGTCACTTTCTGTGTTTTCTATATGCCCATTAAATAAAATGTGATTTAAGCAGATATTTATTTGTTTTCATAATTCTAGTCAGTCAATTCGCAGGCTGGACATGTATGTTTATGCGCAAAAATCTTGGTTGTATTTCTTGATGGTATGCTTGGATTTAAGTTTACAAATCTTAGTCAGGTATTTGCTCATGTAAAAATAGTTACACCATGCCTAGGGCTATCAGAAAGTTCATTGTTACTGTGAGAGTTTCGCCCTTTCACAGTGATGTCATTGTTAGATTACTTGATATGCTGTTTGTCAGGCCACTCAAACAAGAGTATACTTGTTTATTGAAGTGTGTGTTAAGATTGTCCCAACTTATTATGGTTTTGTCACCTGCTTGGTGTGCCCTTTATATGGTTTTGCTTGATACTATACACTGTTGAAAAATATGCTGTTAAATTTACGGTTAAAAAAATTGCAGCTATGATTATTAGAAATTAACAATAAAAAAAAAAATATGCTGTGCCAATATTTTCGCTGTTGTGGGATGACATTGGTGCCTGTATATTTTACAACTTGTAGCCAATAGCCATACATTTATTTAAGTGATATAATGTTAATATACCAAGCTACTTGAACTAAAATCAACTTTTTACCTTATAATACAAGTGGTCAGGGGCGCCTGCAGGATTTCTTCCGAGGGTACGCACAGAGTTGTTTTTTTTTTTTTTTTGTGG
>JAFVLL020017169.1:0-10730 GCA_021397915.2 Tor tambroides
TTACAGCCCCCATCATCTCCCATGAGATGTCATCATGACTCAAGAGCGCACCGAGCCCTCTTCGCATTCCCCTCGTATACTTCTTATTTGTTTATCTGTTCATTTAGGTCTTTGCTCTCTGTCAAGAGTAATTCTGCCGTCTGGTGAAATACGGTGGGGTTTTAGGCATTAGGAGTGCAGTAGCGGAGAAGGCGAACAGAGTTTGATGGAGTCGCCTGTTACAAAGAAATGACTTCTAAATTGTCAAGAAAGAAGAGGAGGGAGATTTTGGTTGGTGTTTACCTCACCAATTTCGGTGCGAATTATATTGTTGCGTTAGCGCCGTACTGTTTGTTGTAGGTCACCTTGGTGAGAAAGCATCTGCTCAGAACAATAAACTCATGTAAATGTTGTGTTTTGGGTGTCCTCGGCAGGCTTCTTAAAGTCAACGCGAAACCCTGGATGCCTGTTTAAAAATGCACTTCCAAAAAGCTAAATAAATAAATAAATGTATTAGCTATTTACACAAGATTCATTTGTCAGTGCAAGAACGCAGAGGAGTTCTAGCTTTTAATGATATATTTATTATATATCCATTTAAATGTCAGCTTTATGTGAAAATGGCTTTTGCAAAGTGAGCAAAGTTTTATAATAAATAATATTTATTATTTTTTTTATGAGGGTATGGGTCGGATGACTTTTTTCCTCATGGAACATAAACAGAGTTATTATGGAAATGTCAAATCTGTTTTTTTTTTCCATACAATGAAAATGTTCAGTGGGTATTTTGCTTGGTTTATTACATATATTATATTACATTATATTATATTATATTATATTATATACACACACACACACACATACATACTGCTTATAGGATTTGAACTCAGATCCCCTTACATTCTACACAATATTTAACAGTGATGTTAATTTCAAAAGATAGAAATGTGTTAGATCAAGTTATGTTTTGATTAGACACTTTTTAGAATGACATACCGATTAAATATTCACAATAACACCAAAAACCAACATGGTCTCATGACAAAAACGTACCTCTGGGAACTTTTTCACAAGACGTGAAATATGTACCGTCATGTATGTTTCGTGAAATATTTGATGTGAAATGTCCACTGAGTGGCGATAAAAGAGGGTTTGTTTTTTTCCCGGAACAGATGAATGTACATATGCTACGTTTTATGCGACATTGGTTTTGTACGTGTCAACGCAGTTCTGAATTGAAATGTCCATTGAGTGCCGCTATAAGTCTAACGTTTTAAAATAATGTACAATCTACACTACACCTCAACCCACACTATAACAAAAGTGAATGTGACGTAAAAACGCAATCACAAGCATGCCGTTTTAGCTTGTTTTTCGATCTCTCTTCTTTCAGTACTTTCATAGTGAGTCATATTTTTCATGGGATTCGTACCCAAGGATTCCGCATCCTAAGTCCAATTCTGTGCCAGCTGAGCTACCAAGCAAGCTTGTTACGTCTGGAAAGAGAAACATATGGAGCTGTAATCATAACTGTGTACGAAAATGATTACAAGTGCTCGCTGTTTTATTGCCTCTAGTTCATTTCCAGAGGTACGTTTTCATTATCAGATCAGGTAGAAAAAACATACTGTAAATTGGATTCAATGTTGGCTTCAGAAAAAATGATGCTGGTCAAATGACTAGACCAAACCCAATCCAGTCTGGACCACATGTTAATTTAATCTTTTAAATATTTCCAACACCATTTGGTTTAAATTGATTCTACAGTTAGCACAACGCTGCACATTATGCGAGTGAGCAAAGAGGGATTTCGTCAGTTATTGGTGAAGTTTTTTCTTGTTGTTGAAGAGGTTTCCGCAGAAGTATCTATAGCCTCCAGAGGGAATGCAACTACAGAGAATCAATGGAGGATGAATGTACTCGTCGCTCTCCTGTGACAATGTCAGTGTCAATGTTTAGTTCCCTTTCTATCACTCTACTGTCAGAATTCTGCCATAATAAAACACTACTCACATGGCACATCAATGAAAAATGATACTTTACTTCACGACACAGACCACCGCAGTCTGCAGCTGGGATGAATCAACCGTTATCTGAAATCAAACCAAAACTGACAGAATTGTTTCAAACATTTGCCGATGTGAGATGAACAATTTTTTTTTTCTCCATTGTGAATGTGAGAAGAGGAGCGCTGAACTCTTCACTGTGTGCCATTGTCTTGCTTTATTTGAGAGGTAATTGTGTGTTAATGAGATGAACCCATGAGAGAGGTTTCAAAAGCAAATTGAGTTGAGCAGGTGTTTGTTGTCTTGCATGTGCTTCAGTGTTTTAGATAATTAGAATTGCATTGTATTCCAAAATATTCACCCATTCAGTTTTGTCTTTTTAATTTAGCTCAATTGCAAACCGTAAACTAATCTTTTCATCATAATGACAAGCAAATAACGTACACTTGTGTTCATGAGCACTACTGTGGATCAGTTTTGTGTTTCCCTGCATTAACAACAGTGTTGGAGAAGCCACTTTGAAACTACAGCTTGTCAAACTACAAACTACTCATAAATTCAAGTAGTTTATCTAAAGTCGAGCTACTCTTTTGAAACAGTAGCAACTAAACTACAAGTTGCCAAAAAAGTAGCTAATGATATTAAAGCTATGGGAGAAATATATGTTTAAAATGACTATTTTTGGATTATGTAACTATTTTATTATAACTATTATTTAATTTAAAATGTAAACTATATACATTAATGATTTTAATTAGGGTGATTGTATCAAACACTAAATAATAAAACTAAAAAACAGCCAAATACACAGCTAAGTGCACAAAGTATTTATGAGCAGCAGCATTTAACAAATCAAAAAAAGCAAACAGTTTTGAATCTATAAAGTGTGCTTGAATGTTAATTTACATGGACTATCAAAATGTTCATTCACTAGGATGAATCAGACTTTCTAGCGCCGTTTATAGCATTACATATGAGAGTTTGGGGTGAATTGATTCATTAGGATAAACTGGTTCATTTGAATGAATCAGATTTTTTCAGCTCTGTATGACAGAGTTTAAGATTAATTAATTCACTGAGATGACCTTATTCATTAGAATGAATCAGAATTTTCTGAACTCTGAGAGAGATTCAAATGAATTGATTCTATTAGGTTGAATTGATTCATTAGAATCAACCAGTATTTATAGCACTACATATATGGGATGAATCAATTCATTGGGTTGACTTGATTCATTAGAACTAGACTTTCCAGCACTCCAAATGAGAGAGTTTAAGTTGAATTAATTCAATAGAATCAACCAGAATTTATAGCATATGAGAGAGTTTGGAATGAACCAATTCATTGGGATTAATTGATTCATTAGAATGAATCAGACTTTCCAGCACTACAAATTAAAGAGTTTATGATGAATTGATTCATTGGAATCAACCAGAATTTATAGCACTACATATGAGAGTTTGGTATGAACTGATTCATTATGATAAATTGGTTCATTAGAATGAATCAGAATTTCCAGCACTATGTAAGACAGAGTTTAAGATGAATCGATTCAATGGGATGACTGACTTTGTTAGAATCAATCAGACTTTCCAGCACTCTGAATGAGAGAGTTTAAAATTAATTAGTTGATTAGGTTGAATTGATTTATTAAAATCAACCAGAATTTATAGCACTACATATGAGAGAATATGGGATGAATCAATTAATTGGGATGACTTGATTCATTAGAATGAATCAGACTTTCCAGCACTCTGAATGAGAGAGTTTAAGATGAACTGATTATTTGGAATAAGCCACAATTTATAGCATATGAGAGAGTTTGGAATGAACTGATTCATCAGAATGAATCAGACTTTCCACCACTATGTATAAGAGAGTTTAGAATGAATTAGAATGACTATATGCATTAGAATGAATCAGACTTTTCAGCACTCTCAATGAGAGTTTAACATGAAACAATTCATGATTCATCACAATGAATCAGACCTTCCAGCACTACAAATGTAAGAGTTTTAGATGAAACAATTCAATAAAATGAATCAGACTTGCTAGCACTACATATGAGAGTTTAGGATGAATTGATTCAATGGCTTAATTTATTATAATGATTCATACTTTGCAACATTACATATGGACCATAGGAACCATATAGAATGAACTGATTCACTAAAAACAAATCTTAGAGATTTTTGAGTGGTTTTGGATGCATGCAGGCTGGTAAACTAGCTATACTCAGCCTAAACTAGCTAAAACCAGCAAACCAGGCTGGTGTAGGATATTTTTTTCAGCAGGCCTGTAATGCTTTTGAAAAGTGAAGTTTTTTTAAGTACTTTTTTTTAAGTTAGTAACACCTCAACACTGATCAACAATCTAACAGCATAGCGGCTCTTACATTATCTATGAAGATCCTCCGGTTCTACACTGAGCGTAGAGATTCTCATCCACTGAGATGATCCCTGTGGTTTCAGCCTTATTTCTAGCACTTATTACAGTGAGTTTAAAAAGTAAAATGTGTCGACATTTTACATTGAGTCTCTGAACTTTCCCATCCTCGTCGTTGCCCTCATTCAGCAGGCAGTGAATGTGGGTTATAGCACACTCATCTGAGGTGGGGTAATCTGAGGCTATACCTGTGCTCATGCTGTGGGGCTTGTGTGCATGTTAGTCATAATGTAGGCCAGAGCCAGATGTGGAATACACCTCCTACATGCACTTCTTAATAGCCCTATCATGAATTATGCATATTACACGTGATGCAAAAAGTTGCAGGGTTTTTGTTTTTTGGGTACGAGCAGAGGCAGTCATGCCACTCTTCTTTTTGAAGCTGTTATTTTTCACATATTGCGATGCCAGTAACACTGAATTCATTACTTTGGATTTATTTCACAATTTGTGCATGTATTTGTCAAGTTTAATTAAATAAGTGTGTGTGACTGTTTCTACATTGTATTTTTTGGAGATATTCACACTTACATTTCCTTGCTAGAGACTTGCTTACCATAGCAACAAGAGAATCTGTTTACCACGCAGCTTTCACTGAGCAGGTAGCAAAAGATGTCAGTAAAATACGAAAACAAAACCTAGAATAAATTAATACCATGTATCCTGAGAAAATATCTTTTTGCAAGCATATTGAAATGATTATTATAGTTGTGTAGTAGTTTTGATGTTTGTAGTTTGATATTTATAGAAGATGAAAAGGACTATTCATGAACGTGCCATGTATTCTGACAAAATAATTTTTTTAAGGCATAATATGATTAAAATGATTATGGTATGTTTGATTTGTAGTTTGATATTTATAGAAGATGAAAAGGACTTTTGTACAAACTCTGCTGTCTTACTTGTTTGATTCAGTTTGGATCAATCTGCATTTTTATTTTAATCTACAGTTATGGCATTACTACAGTAATGTGTGATGAGTAACTTGTAAGACTTGTGTAACATTTTATGTATGTATGTATATATTTATTTGTTTAGCATATTCATTTTTAAAGAAAACAAAATAATATTTCTGTTGGATTCTGCAATTAACGTGGCTATGGCCAGTCTTAAAGGAGAAAGGAGATGGCCAACTTGTAAAAAATTGGGTAATTGTTGTATGCATTTATTTATTTAACATTCAGTTACTTTTAAAAAAAAATAATATTTGTAAGAGTTGGTAATTGTTCTGCAATTAATGTGGATAACCTTTTTGTATATATTTTATTGTGTGTGTATATATTAATGATGATAAATAATATAATATAATGTTATATTAACAATAATGATAAATGATATGAGTATAATATATAAATTAAAAGAAACATCATTTCTGATGTTGCCGTTGCTGATGGAGTACTTGAGCCTTTTCTGATGGGGCTTTTAGTATGATGTAGTGGACAGCCACGTAAAAGTGAACAGAGCAATAAAGAGCCAAATGCACTGTAGCAAAGAGCTCTGTTATTATCATCACCCATGTCAACAGTACTAAAGAGAAGCTTTTCACCCAGTAATAATGCATCAGCATAATGCCAAAATAAAGGTCAGAAATAGAAGCATTCAGTGAAAGTGCGAAGTTCTCCGTTGCTTGTAAAAACACTATACATAACTTCAACATTTCTTTAGTCCAATTGCCAAAGATAGCTCAGCAGGCGGCGAGGTGCCAAAATAAGTCTGGCTGATTTTATCAAAGATGCCACTTCTTTTCATTGTGGAGTAAACGACACGTGTACAGTCTCCCTGGTTCAAAGCCCCTGTTTTTCTTTTCCGACGCTCCATTTGAACGGTTTAGGGAAGGGAACGCACGGAAGCGGCTTTCTCTCCGATCGAGAGGTTTCCGCTTTGATTGCGGTGCAATGGAAATGAATTATTATTTGAAGTTGACTAATGTTTCCTTGTGATTACAAACCAAGCCAGTTGCGTGCAGCAAGTCACTCAGAAAAGCTGAATGGCTGGGAGTTCGATATGAAAAGGCCTCTCACCGACACACACTGTAGCCGTCTGCTCCGGACTCTTGGCATATTTATCATTCCATCTACACAATTCAGGGGAAAAATGTCACCAGTCATATGCTTTGTGGCATGTAGCGGGCTGCTTTTAGAGCATATTTTGGCAGCGCTTTGCATTCGCTGACTTCACTATGCGAATGTGATTTAACTCACAGAGAGTCGCAGATAGTAGCAAATGTCTTTGTCACCCCTGTGGCCTGGGAGCTCAATTTAGAGACTCTATCAGGAAAACATGCTTCAAAGGCTCCACACGCTCAGGGTCCAATCTTTGTTTGGAAAGGTCTCCGTTCGTACCCCGGGACCATGGTCCTTTCTCGCCCGAATCCGAATGAGTTGGTGTTCAACCTCTCCTTAATGTTTTTTTCTTTTTAAATATTCTCGCCGGCAGAAAATCTGTCGTTCAGTGCTTCAGTCAAATGCCGTGTGATTTACGCCACATTGTTTCGCCTAGGTGTCCTTGGGTGAGCTGTGATTTGTTTAAAAAGAAATTTCCCTTTTCATTTCATCAGTGTGGCTTTCTCTTGTAGCCCTGAGACGAAACTCCAGGGAATGACCTGTGTGGAAACTCGAATCTAGATTTAAAAATCCAATAAAAGCGGGCCGGCGAACAGATTTGCGAGCTCTGTTCTTGAAGATTTCCCTGATTACTTTTTGAAGTGCCTTTTAGCGGGAAATGCCAGAAATAGACAGAAAGGCTATAAGACTACCACGCTATATCAGCCGGTCACGCGTAAGCCTCATGTCTTACGAGCGCTTGGCCGTTCCACTTTGGTCCGCAGCTGCTGCAATGACAGTGGCCTGCAGTTTAATTAGTCACTTCAGCACAGATGCAGAATGAGACTCATAAAACATGAGCTCTCTGGCCCTGCAGCAGTGCATAAGTCTTCCCCCCGCCTCTCCCGACTGTAAATCAGCCAAAAGCCCTCCTTATTTCCCAATAAATCCCACTCGTATCCCACCGCCTGCTTAACACGAGCACGGTTTGTAAAGCCCGCCACGTGCCGTTTATCGAAGTAACGTCTGGACCCGTGATTCCCAAGTCCAGAATACACATTATGAAATGGCAGGTTGGGTCGGGAGGTCACATCTTAAAGGAACAGTTCACCCAAAAATGAAAATTTGCTGAAAATGTACTCACCCTCAGGCCATCTCCAAGATGCAGATGAGTTTGTTTGTTCATCAGAACAGATTTGGAGAAATGTACCATAGTATTACGTAACTGCTCACCAATGGATCCTCTGCAGTGAATGGGTGCCGTCAGAATGAGAGTTCAAACAGTTGATAAAAACATCGCAATAATCCATAAGTAATCCACATGACTCCAGTCCATCAGGTAATGTTTTGTAAAGCAAAAAGCAGCATGTTTGTAAAAAAAAAAAAAAGACACCTGTTACTTCTGGAAAAAATACCAGTCCATAACTCCTAATAACGCTTCCTCAGGTGAAAACGTCCATTAGAAATCCACTGACATATTTGTTTACAGCTGTTTTGGACTGTTTGTGTTTGTAAGCAGTGCATGATATGTGCATATTTCTCTCCTGATCCAGACGAGATTCTCACTAGAAAAAGCAACTTTATGGATAGAGGACTTGTATTTTTGCCAGAAGCAACACTTTGAAGTTAAAAATGTTTATTGATGGAATTGTTTCTTAAAAACACAGCTTTTCACTTCACAAGATGGCAATTGATAAACTGTAGTCAATTCAGTTACTTGTGGATTACTGTGATGTTTTTATCAGCCATTGGTAAACAAGTGGTCATGCTAAATTTCTCCAAATCTGTTCCCATAAAGAAACAACAACTCATCTAGGGTTAAAAAAAGAAAGAAAAAATAGGCTGATTGATTACATGAAAAAAGAGTATTACAAAAATTTACCCCCCCCCCCCGAAATGTTGTTTAAATATGCAAATGAGATATCTAATCAAATATGTACTAATTTATATAAATTTCCAGAACAGAAATCTGAACATCGAATAAAGCCAGCTTCAAAATTCCTGTTTCATTTTGTTGACAGAGTCAAAGGTGTTAGGGAAGGGATTTTGATATCTCTTTTTATAACATAAATCAGAAGAAAACTGTCTACTAGAAAAAAAAAATCATCTTCACCATGTTTTTAGGAATAAAATGTTGTATAAAATCAGGAAAATTATATATAAACAAACCCCCTCTTTCAAAACCTGAAGTGGAGATGGAGTGATTTCTGACATTTTGAGAAAATAGCCTTTAAAGATATGTATTGTAACTGAAATCTACAGATGCAAATAGATACGGCGCAATACAATAAACACTTAAAAATGTATTTTGCATGTTTTCTCCCCACTAGTCTGAATAAACACATTATGAAAAGCCAAATAGCCCCAAATCTCAAAACTGACCAGTGCATGAAAACACAACGTTTTTGCCTGTTACTGTCTCGCCTTTAAACGCTAACATATATGAGCTTTCCATTACACATGTGCTTTATAGTCACCGAAAATTGTATTCACCCTAAAATTTCCTCTAGCAGGCGAAGATATCCGTGCCGCTGGACAGCTAATTTATCTGCTGGTGTCAAGCAGGAGGCAGGAGGGGGAGGAGGGGCGGAACCGGGCTGGCGGAGAGCGGGAGGGGGCGGCACTGCAGAGAGAATGGAATGTGACAGTGCACCTCTCCACTGTGTTCATTCCTAGTCTCATGCTAATTAGCACTGGGAACAAGCTGCCAGAGCCATGAAAGGTGCCTCTGGTGCAACATGATGCAATGCAGGGCTTCCCTGTCCTATATCAATGCAGAAACCTCTGTGGCTCATATCAAAGCAGCATGTTAGTAGACTGTGTCATCCTGCTGGGCTAGATCTGTTAGTTTGCTGCAAGCAGAAACGGGTTCATCAAAAAATCTTGTTTTTCGGCATTGACATGTATTCAGTTATTTAATGTGCTAGGTAGGCTAATTAGAGCCATACATGTTCTTATTAAATCCAAAGATAAGCTGGTCGTGGATCAGATGCAGTTTGATGAAAAACGGTAGGTCGGTCACTGAAGCTTTCGCTTGTGTTGATTCTGAAAATGGAAAAGGGCAGCTTCTGTTGCTCTTATGCCTGATGAAAGGCTATTGATTACAGAACTGAATGAGTAATATTGAGGGGAATAAACAGTCTGGGTTCTGTTGAGGCACTTTCAGTCCTTGCTCTCGGGTCTACATTCTTTTTTGTGGTTTGGTTGCTAGGGAATTCATCAGGAAACTTAATGTGCAATTAGAATGTGTGCAGGGTTTATTTTCTGTCTGTTCTCTTACAAAGCTCTTATAAAAAAAAAGCATGTCTTCGAACATACTAGCCACTGCACCAAAAGCTGAAATAAAGTTCATTTGCTACATACATATATGGAGAAATGCACCAGTACACACCAGTAAATTGTCTAAATAAATGAAAAATAAAATGCTAAAAGCTGAAATTAGTCACTATAAATGCCTCATGTGAATTTAGGAATCATAATATTATAATGAACCTTATCAAAAATGGATATTCATTACATTTAGAAACACTAATAACAGTTTTAAATGTGCCACTGGACCAAAATGGACCAATACCATAAAATAACAAATAAATAAAATAAATCTTTAATGTCAGCCAGTAACCGATATGGCACCAATATATTGCCTGTCTCTATATATGCTATCAGTCAATAGAAATATTATTTATATTTATTTATGTATTTGATTTGATTTGTTTTTTGAAAGAAATGAGTAGTTTTATTCAGCAAGGATGCCTTAAATTGATCAAAAGTGACTCCTAGAAAAAATAATCCTAGAAAAAAATCAGGTTATCATGGTTTCCACATGCACCGAATCAGGATATTAAAATGATTACTTAAGGATCATGTGACACTGAAGACTGGAGTAATGATGCTGAAAATTCAGCTTTACCATCATAGGAAAAAATTACATTTAAAAAAAATTCAAATAGAAAACGGGTGTTTTAAATTCTAATAATATTTCATAATATTACTGTTTTTACTTTATTTTTGATCAAATAAATGCAGCCTTGGTGAGCAAAAAAGCCAGTCCTTATAAATGCACATTGGGTGTTTTACCATAGTGACTGGTAAAACTGTTATATGCATTCTCTCTTTTCTGCACATTTTATCGTGTATGTATGCTGTGTATGATTTATATTTTATTCAAACCAGCTTAGGCTGGCAACTTTATCTCCCCAGTGTCAGTGTTGGCTCAGACAGCTGATGTTTCAGGATCAAACCAAACAAACTGTGTTT